>JAEOAE010002571.1:0-99794 GCA_036365155.1 Meriones psammophilus
AACAGGAAAACTGCAAAGTGATATAACCCTAACCCTAACCCTAACCCTAACCCTAACCCTAAACCTAATACTAACTTGTTCCTAACAGGAACAAGTTTTCAACAAAAGAACATAAATCACACATGTGTCTCTGGCTCAATTAGGAATACAGGAAAACTGAAAAGTGATATATAGAACTGTACTGCAGAGAAACAAGTTTCCAACTGAAGAGCAGAAACGCAAAGCTCTACTTTGTAAACTAAATCAAATGTGTGTGGCTCGCTCAATTAGGAATACATGAAAACTGAATAGTGATATACCGCACTCTACATCACAGGAACAAGTTTCCAAAAAAAGAACAGGAAAGCAAAGCACTACTTTGTAAAGGGAATCACATGTGTGTTGCTCTCTCAATTAGGAATTCAGGAAAACTGAAAAGAGATATATCGAACTGTTCGGCAAAAAACAAATTTTTTGGAAACAAAATCACATCTGTGTCATCCGTTCAATTAGGAATACAGGAAAACTGAAAAGTGATATCTCGCACTGTACCTCACAGAAACAAGTTTCCAATGAAAGAACAGAAATTTTATGGTATCCAACCATGCTTGGGGAGAATGTCCTGCTTCAATGGCTGTAAAGGCCTGAATGATCATGGCTGCATCACACTGTTGTGAGACTCTAATCTTGCATATATACCACAGGATAAAAAGCTAAAATGTTACGCTCAGGATGCGAGGCTAAGCACTGCACTCAGGGTCGGCCGCTTTGGACCCAGAGAAGAGCATGTCTGATTGCATGCGGGTTGATGCCCCAGGTCCCGCCTCTGAGAAAAAGGTATCGGACGGGTCTGATGCTCTTTGGGTGGATGACACCTAAATGAACATCAGTACAAAGTCCAAATTTATTTCTAATATCAGAGATCAGACCTCTACTCTTGCCTGATGCGTCTAAAACAAAAAGGGGGAACTGTAGAGAGCTGCGGAATGCTATGCCTTAAAGATGGAGCTGGTTTTCGCCTTCCACCTTCCCGATGGTGAGTGCTCTCTGTCACGAACAATTCCACATTTGGCTAAGGCTGAGGATCTGGCTTGCTTCCATGTATGTGGACCTATCTGCATTGCCCACGTGGCACGCCTGGGTTGGCTACCCAGAGGCTATTTAAGCTGTGGGCTGGCTTTCCCCAGGGTCAGAGGATTGTTCAAGGTTCCTGAATAAACTGCATTAAAAAAAAAAAAAAAAAGAAAGAACAGAAATTTAAAGCACAACTTTTTAATCTAAGTAAGATGTTTATAGCCCTCTTAAGTAGGAATGCAGGAAAAAATGAAAAGTGATA
Organism: Meriones psammophilus; assembly: GCA_036365155.1. Taxonomy (NCBI): domain Eukaryota; kingdom Metazoa; phylum Chordata; class Mammalia; order Rodentia; family Muridae; genus Meriones; species Meriones psammophilus. The sequence continues at coordinate 1,316 of JAEOAE010002571.1, forward strand.
TCTCCCTCTTTAGAGCACAGAAAGAAGTTTCCAATAAAAGAATAGAAACGAAAAGCACAACTTTGGAAAATAAATCACATGTGTGTCACCCGTTGAATTAGGAATACAGGAAAACTGAAAAGTGATATCTCCCACTGTAGTGCACAGAAACAAGTTTCCAATGAAAGAAAAGAAATATAAAGCACAACTTTGCAAACTAAGTATCATGTGTGTCGTCGGTTCAATTAGGAATACAGGAAAACTGAAAAGTGATATCTCCCACTGTAGTGCACAGAAACAATTTTCCACCAAAATAATAGAAAGGAAAGTCACAATTTTGTAAACTAAATCACATGTGTGTCGCCTGTTCCATTAGGAATACAGGAAAACTGAAAAGTGATATCTCCCACTTGAGAGCACAGAAAGAAGTTTCCATCGAAAATACAGAAATGTAAAGCACAACTTTGTAAACTAAGTAACATGTGTGTCATACATTCAATTAGGAATACAGGAAAACTGAAGAGTGATATCTTGCAGTGTAGCACACAGAAACAAGTTTCCAATGAAAGAAGAGAAATGTAAAGTACAAATTTGTAAACTAAGTAATATGAGTGTTGCCCGTTCAATTAGGAATACAGCAAAACTGAAAAGTTATATCTCCCACTGTAGAAAAGTGATATCTTCCACTTTGGAGTACAGGAAGAAGTTTTCAATGTAAGCATAGAAAGGTAAAGCACAACTTTGGAAACTAAATCACATGTGTGTTGCCAGTTCGATTAGGAATACAGGAAAACTGAAAAGTGATATCTCCCACTTGAGAGCACAGAAAGAAATTTCTAACGAAAATACAGAAATGTAAAGCACAAATTTGTAAACTAAGTAACATGTGTGTCATCCGTTTAATTAGGAATACAGGAAATCGGAAAAGTCATATCTCCCACTGTAGTGCACAGAAACAAGTTTCCACAAAAAGAATAGAAAGGAAAGTCACAACTGTGTAAACTAAATAACATTTGTGTCGCCCGTTCAATCAGGAATACAGGAAAACTGAAAAGTGATATCTCCCACTTTAGAGCACAGAAAGAATTTTCCAATGAAAGAAAATAAACGCAAAAGAGAGCTTTGGAAAATAAATCACATCTGTGTCGCCCCTTCAATTAGGATACAGGAAAACTGAAAACTGATATCTTGCACTGTACCTCACAGAAACAAGTTTCCAATGAAAGAACAGAAATATAAAGCACAACTTTTTAAAGTAAGTAACATGTATGTTGCCCATTCAAGTAGGAGTACGGGAAAAATGAAAAGTTATATCTCCCACTGTAGTGCACACAAAAATAAGTTTCCAACAAAAGAACAGGAAGGCAAAGCACAACTTTGAAAAGTAAATCACATGTGTGTCACCCGCTCAATTAGGAATACAGGAAAACTGAAAATGATATCTCGCACTGTACCTCACAGAAAAAAATTTCCAAGGAAAGAACAGAAATGTAAAGCACAACTTTTTAACTAAGTAACATGTATGTCGCCTGCACAATTAGGAATACAGGAAAACTGAAAAGTTATAACTCCCACTGTAGTACACAGAAATAAGTTTCCAACAAAAGAACAGAAAGGCAAAGCCCAACTTTGACAATTAAATCACATGTCTGTCGCCCAATCAATTAGGAATACAGAAAAACTGAAAAGTGATATCTCCCACGGTAGTGCACAGAAAGAAGTTTCAAAAAAAAAAAAAAAAAAAAAAAACCGGAAAGGCAAAGCAAAACTTTGTAAACTAAATCACATTTGTGTCACCCGTTCCATTAGGAGTACAGGAAAACTGAAAAGTGATATCTCCTACTTGAGAGCACAGAAACAAGTTTCCAAAAAAAGAATAGAAAGGAAAGTCACAACTTTGTAAACTATATCACATTTGTGTCGCCCGTTCAACTAGGAATACAGGAAAACTGAAAAGTGATATCTGCACTGTAGTGCACAGAAACAAATTTCCAACAAAAGAAGAGAAATGTTAATTACAAATTTGGAAACTAAATCACATGTGTGTCCCCTGTTCAAATAGGAATACAGAAAAACTGAAAAGTGATATCTTGCACTGTAGTGCACATAAACAAGTTTCCACCAAAAGAATAGAAAGGAAAGTCACAACTTTGTAAACTAAATCACATTTGTGTCTCCCGTTCAACTAGGAATACAGGAAAACTGAAAAGTGATATCTGCACTGTAGTGCACAGAAACAAGTTTCCACCAAAAGAATAGTAAGGAAAGTCACAACTTTGTAAACTACATCACATTTGTGTCCCCCCTTCAATAAGGAATACAGGAAAACTGAAAAGAGATATCTGCACTGTGGTGCACAGTAACAAGTTTCCAACAAAAGAATAGAAAGGCAAAGCAAAACTTTTTAAACTAAATCAAATTAGTGTTGCCCGCTAAATTAGGAATACAGGAAAACTGAAAAGTGATATCTCCCATTTTAGAGCCCAGAAAGAAGTTTCCAATGAAAGCACAGAAACACAAAGCACAACTTCACAAACTAAATCACATGTGTGTCGCGCGTTCCATTAGGAATACAGGAACACTGAAAAGTGATATCTCCCACTTGAGAGCACAGAAAGAAGTTTCCATCGAAAATACAGAAATGTAAAGCACAGCTTTGTAAACTAAGTAACATGTGTGTCAACCATTCAATTAGGAATACAGGAAAACTGAAGAGTGATATCTTGCAGTGTAGCACACAGAAACAAGTTTCCAACGAAAGAAGAGAAATGTAAAGCACAACTTTGTAAACTAAGTAACGTGTATGTTGCCCATTCAATTAGGAATACAGGAAAACTGAAAAGTTATATCTCCCACTGTAGTGCACACAAAAATAAGTTTCCAACAAAAGAAAAGAAAGGCAAAGCACAACTTTGAAAATTAAATCACATGTCTGTTGCCCGATCAATTAGGAATACAGGAAAACTGAAAAGTGATATCTCCCACTGTAGTGCACAGAAAGAAGTTTCAAAAAAAAAAAAAAAAAGACAAAGCAAAACTTTGTAAACTAAATCACATTTGTGTCACCCGTTCAACTAGGAATACAAGAAAAGTGAAAAGTGATATCTGCACGGTAGTGCACAGAAACAAGTTTCCAACGAAAGAAGAGAAATGTAAATTACAACTTTGGAAACTAAATCACATGTGTGTCCCCTGTTCAAATAGGAATACAGAAAAACTGAAAAGTGATATCTTGCACTGTAGTGCACAGAAACAAGTTTCCACCAAAAGAATAGAAAGGAAAGTCACAACTTTGTAAAATAAATCACATTTGTGTTGCTCGTTCAATTAGGAATTCAGGAAAACTGAAAAGTGATATCTCCCACTATAGAGCACAGAAAGAAGTTCCCAATGAAAGAACATAAACACAAAGCAGAGCTTTGGAAAATAAATCACATTTGTGTTGCCCGTTCAATTAGGAATACAGGAAAACTGAAAAGTGATATCTCGCACTGTACCTCACAGAAACAAGTTTCCAATGAAAGAACAGAAATGTAAAGCAGAAATTTGTAATCTAAGTAAGATGTGTATAGCCCTCTCAATTAGGAATACAGAAAAATTGAAAAGTGATATCTTGCACTGTAGTGCTAAGAAACAAGTTTCCACCAAAAGAATAGAAAGGAAAGTCACAACTTTGTAAACTAATTCACATTTGTGTCGACGTTCAACTAGGAATACAGGAAAACTGAAAAGTGATATCTGCACTGTAGTGCACATAAACAAGTTTCCAATGAAAGAAGAGAAATGTAAATTACAACTTTGGAAACTAAATCACATGTGTGTGGCCTGTTCAAATAAGAATACAGAAAAACTGAAAAGTGATATCTTGCACTGTAGTGCACAGAAACAAGTTTCCATCAAAAAAATAGAAAGGAAAGTCACAACTTTGTAAACTAAATCACATTTGTGTTGCTCGTTCAATTAGGAATCGAACTGTACAGCACAGGAACCTGCTTCCATTGAAAGAAGAGAAACAAAAAGCACAACTTTGTAAACTAATTCACATACGTGTTGCCCTATCAATTATTATAGCAGGAAAACTAAAAAGTGATATATCACACTATACAGCACAGAAACAAGTTTCCAACAAAATAACAGAAACGCACAGCACAAATTTGTAAAGTAATTCACATTCGTGTCACCTGTTCAATTATTATAACATGAAAACTGAAAAGTGATATAACCCTCACCCTAACCCTAAGCCCTTAACCCTAACCCTACCCCTAACTCTTACCCTAAGCCCCTAACCCTAACCCTAACCCTAACCTAAACCTAACCCTAACTTGTTCCTAACAGGAACAAGTTTCCAATGAAAGAACATAAGCATAAAGCACTACTTTGTAAACTAAATCAAATGTGTGCCACTCGCTCAATTAGGAATACAGGAAAACTTAAAAGTGGTATAACACAATGTACAGCACAGGAACAAGTATCGAAAGAAAAAACAGAAAAGCAAAGCACTACTTTTAAATGGAATCACATGTGTGTCGCTCGCTCAATTAGTCATACAAGAAAACTGAAAGGTGTTATCTCGCACTGTATGGCACAGAAACAAGTTTCCAAAAGTAGAACAGAAATGTAAAGCTCTACTTTGTAAACTAAATCACATGTGTGTCGCTCACTCAATTAGGAATACAGGGAAACTGAAAAGCAATAAATCGAAATGTATGGCAAAGAAACAAGTTTTCATCGAAAGAACAGAAACACAAAGCACAACTTTGTAAACTAATTCACATTCATGTCGCCTGTTCAATTATTATAACAGGAAAACTGAAAAGTGATATAACCCTACTCCTAACCGTAAGCCCCTAACCCTAACCTGACCTAACACTAACCCTAACCCTAAGGCCCTAACCCTAACCCTAACCTTAACCCTAACCCTAACCCTAACCTAACCCTAACTTGTTCCTAACAGGAACAAGTTTCCAACAAAAAGAACATAAACGAAAAGCAATACTTTGTAAACTAAATCACATGTATGCCACTCTCTCAATTAGGTATACAGGAAAACTGAAAAGAGATATAACGCACTGTACAGCAAAGGAACAAGTTTCGAACGAAAGAACAAGAAAGGAAAGCACTACTTTTAAACGGAATCACATGTGTGTCACTTGCTCAATTAGGAATACAGCAAAACTGAAAAGTGTTATCTCGCACTCTATGGCACAGAAACAAGTTTCCATTGAAAGAACAGAAACATAAAGCACAACTTTGTAAACTAATTCACATAAGTCTCGCCTCTTCAATTATTATAACAGGAAAACTGAAAAGTAATATAACCCTAATCCTAAACCTAAGTCCCTAACTCTAACCCTAACCCTAACCCTAACCCCTAACCCTAACCCTAACCCTAACCCTCACCCTAACCTCACCCTAACCCTAACACTAACCCTAACCCTAATCCTAACCCTAACTTGTTCCTAACAGGAACAAGTTTCCAACGAAATAACAGAAACGCAAAGCACTACTTTTTAAACTAAATCACATGTGTGCCACTCGCTCATTAGGAATAAAGGAAAACTGAAAAGAGATATAACGCACTGTATAGCACAGGAATCTGCTTCCATTGAAAGAACAGAAACGAAAAGCACAACTTTGTAAACTAATTCACATACGTGTTGCCCGTTCAATTATTATAACAGGAAAACTGAAAAGTGATATATCACACTATACAGCACAGAAACAAGTTTCCAACAGAAGAACAGAAACGAAAACCAATACTTTGTAAACTAAATCACATGTGTGTCGCTCACACAATTAGGAATACAGGGAAACTGAGAAGCGATAAATCGAAATGTAGGGCAAAGAAACAAGTTTTCATCGAAAGAACAGAAACGCAAAGCACAACTTTGTAAACTAATTCACATTCGTGTCGCCTGTTCAATTATTATAACAGGAAAACTGAAAAGTGATATAACCCTAATCCTAACCCTAACCCTAACCCTAACCCTAACCCTAAGCCCCTAACCTTAAACCTAACCCTAACTTGTTCCTAACAGGAACATGTTTCCAAGGAAAAAACATAAACGCAAAGCACTACTTTGTGAACTAAACCACATGTGTGCCACTCTCTCAATTAGGAATGCAGGAAAACTGAGAAGAGATATAACGCTCTGTACAGCACAGGAACAAGTTTCAAACGAAAGAACAGGAAAGGAAAGCACTACTTTTAAACGGAATCACATGTGTGTTGCTCGCTCAATTAGGAATACAGGAAAACTGAAAAGTGTTTTCTCGCACTCTATGGCACAGAAACAAGTTTCCATTGAAAGAACAGAAACGAAAAGCACAACTTTGTAAACTAATTCACATACGTGTCACGAGTTCAATTATTTTAACAGGAAAACTGAAAAGTGATATATCGAACTGTATAGCAAAGGAACCTGCTTTCATCGAAATAACAGAATGGAAAAGCACAACTTTGTAAACTAATTCACATATGTGTTGCCCGTTCAATTATTATAATAGGAAAACTGAAAAGTGATATATCACACTATACAGCAGAGAAACAAGTTTCCAACAGAAGAACAGAAACGCACAGCACAACTTTGTAAACTAATTCACATTCGTGTCTCCTGTTCAATTATTATAACATGAAAACTGAAAAGTGATATAACCCTCACCCTAACCCTAAGCCCCTAGCCCTAACCCTAACCCTCACCCTAACCCTAACCATAATTTCGAACGAAAGAACAGGAAAGGAAAGCACTACTTTTAAACGAAATCACATGTGTGTCGCTTGCTCAATTAGAAATACAGGAAAACTGAAAAATGTTATCTCACACTCTATGGCACAGAAACAAGTTTCCAAGGAAAGAACAGAAACGCAAAGCACTACATTGAAAACTAAATCACATGTGTGCCACTCGCTCAATTAGGAATACAGGAAAACTGAAAAGAGATATAACGCAGTGTACAGCACAGGAACGAGTTTTGAACGAAAGAACAGAAAAGCAAAGCACTACTTTTAAACGGAATCACATGTGTGTCGCTCGCTCAATTAGGAATACAGGAAAACTGAAAAGTGTTTTCTCGCACTTTATGGCACAGAAACAAGTTTCCATAGAAAGAACAGAAACGCAAAGCACAACTTTGTAAACTAATTCACATACGTGTCGCCCGTTCAATTATTATAACAGAAAAACTAAAAAGTGATATAACCCTAACCCTAACCCTAATCCTAACCCTAACCCCCTAAACCTAACCCTAACCCTAACCCTAACGATAGCCCTATCCCTAACCCTAACCCTAACCCTAAGCCCCTAACTCTAACCCTAACCCTAACCCTAACAATTTTCCAAGAAAGAACATAAACGCAAAGCACTACTTTGTAAACTAAATCACATGTGTGCCACTCTCTCAATTAGGAATACAGGAAAACTTAAAAGTGATATATCTAAAAGGAACCTTGATGGTGTGCAATCAGAGGATTGACCTCATGCAGGAGGAAATTGATACCCTATGGCAAAACACTCCACTCGGGTGTCAATGAAAATATGCTGGACTTGGAGTCACTAGCATATAACATGAGAATTTTTCCTGTGCTGCAAATCTGTCTAAACAATTGTCGAGCTATATTTTAGGTAATTGGACTGGAGAATTTGATACTACGATGGAGCAGCTGAGAGTGGCCATTGTCACAGTAAATTCTACCAGAGTGGACACAGGACTAGCCACAGGATTATCATCATGGATTGCTGCAGCCATGAATCATCTGAAGGAATGGGCGGGCATGGGAGCGTTAGCAGGCCTTCTGGTGTTGGTCTCCTTGGTTTGCCTGTGGTATATATGCAAGATTAGAGTCTCACAACAGTGTGATGCAGCCATGATCATTCAGGCCTTTACAGCCATTGAAGCAGGACATTCTCCCCAAGCATGGTTGGCTACCATAAAAAGCCAAAATGTTACGCTCAGGATGCGAGGCGAAGCACTGCACTCAGGGTCACCGCTTTGGACCCACAAAAGAGCATGTCTGATTGCATGCGGGTTGATGCCCCAGGTCCCGCCTCTGAGAAAAAGTTATCGGACGGGTCTGATGCTCTTTGGGTGGATGACACCTAAATGAACATCGGTACAAAGTCCCAATTTATTTCTAACATTAGAGATCAGACCTCTACTCTTGCCTGATGCGTCGAAAACAAAAAGGGGGAACTGTAGAGAGCTGCGGAATGCTATGCCTTAAAGATGGAGCTGGATTCTGCCTTCCACCTTCCCGATGGTGAGTGCTCTCTGTCACAAACAGTTCCATATTTGGCTAAGGCTGAGGATCTGGCTTGCTTCCATGTATGTGGATCTATCTGCTTTGCCCAAGCGGCATGCCTGGGCTGGCTGCCCAGAGGCTATTTAAGCTGAGGGCTGGCTTTCCCCAGGGTCAGATGATTGTTCAAGGTTCCTGAATAAACTGCATTGAAAAAAAAAAAAAAGAAACAATAGGTATTAAACCTAAAAAAATAAATAAATAAAAAGAAAATTTTAAAAATAAAAAAAAAAAAAAAAAAGTGGTATAACACACTGTACAGCACAGGAACAAGTTTCGAACGAAAGAACAGAAAAGCAAAGCACTACTTTAAAACGGAATCACATGTGTGTCACTCGCTCAATTAGGAATACAGGAAAACTGAAAAGTGTTATCTCCAACTTTATATCAGAGAAACAAGTTTCCATGGAAAGAAGAGAAACGCAAAGCACAACATTTTAAACTAATTCACATACGTGTCGCCCGTTCAATTATTATAACAGGAAAACTGAAAAGTGATATATCGAACTGTACAGCACAGGAACCTGCTTCCATCGAAAGAACAGAAACGAAAAGCACAACTTTGCAAACTAATTCACATACATGTCGCTCGTTCAATTATTATAACAGGAAAACTGAAAAGTGATATATCACACTGTACAGCATATAAACAAGTTTCCAACAGAAGAACAGAAACGCAAAGCACTACATGGTAAACTAATTCACATTCGTGTCGCCTGTTCAATTTTTATAACAAGAAAACTGAAAAGTGATATAACACTCACCATAACCCTAAGCCAATAACCCTAACTCTAAACCAAACCCTAACCCTGACCGTAACAGTAAGCCCCTAACCCTAACCCTAACCCTAAGCCTAACCCTAACACTAACCCTAACTTTTTCCTAACGGGAACAAGTTTCCAAGGAAAGAACATAAACGAAAATCACTACTTTGTAAACTAAATCACATGTGTGCCACTCGCACAATTAGGAATACAGGAAAACTGAAAAGTGATATGACGCACTGTAAAGCTCAGGAACAAGTTTCTAACAAAAAAACAGAAAAGCAAAGCACTACTTTTAAACGAAATCACATGTGTGTCGCTTGCTCAATTAGGAATACAGGAAAACCGAAAAGTGTTATCTCGCATTGTAACCCTAACCCTAACCCTAACCCTAACTTCCTAACAGGAACAAGTTTCCAACGAAAGAACATAAACGCAAAGCACTACTTTGTAAACTAAATCACATGTGTGCCACTCTCTCAATTACGAATACAGTAAAACTGAAAAGAGATATAACGCACTGTACAGCACAGGAACAAGTTTCGAATGAAAGAACAGAAAAGCAAAGCACTACTTTTAAACGGAATCACATGTGTGTCGCTTGCTCAATTAGGAATACAGGAAAAGTGAAAAGTGTTATCTCGCACTTTACGGCACAGAAACAAGTTTCCATCGAACGAACAGAAACGCAAAGCACAACTCTGTAAACTAATTCACATATGTGTCGCCCGTTCAATTATTATAACAGGAAAACTGAAAAATGATATATCAAACTGTATAGCACAGGAACAAGTTTCCAACAGAAGAACAGAAACGCAAAGCACTACTATGTAAACTAATTCACATTCGTGTCGCCTGTTCAATTATTATAACAGAAAAACTGAAAAGAGATTTAACCCTCACCCTAACCCTAAGCCACTAACCCTAACCGTAATCCTAACCCTAACCATAACCCTAACTTGTTCCTAACAGGTAAAAGTTACCAATGAAAGAACTTAAACGAAAAACACTACTTTGTTAACTAAATCACATGTGTGCCACTCGCTCAATTAGGAATACAGGAAAACTTAAAAGTGATATAACGCACTGTACAGCACAGGAACAACTTTTGAATGAAAGAACAGAAAAGCAAAGCACTACTTTTAAACGGAATCACATGTGTGTCCCTCGCTCAATTAGGAATACAGGAAAAGTGAAAAGTGTTATCTCGCACTTTATGGAACAGAAACAAGTTTCCATCTAAAGAAGAGAAACGCAAAGCACAACGTTGTAAACTAATTCACATACGTGTCGCCCGTTCATTTATTATAACAGGAAAACTGAAAAGTGATATATCGAACTGTACAGTACAGGAACAAGTTTCCATCGAAAGAACAGAAACGCAAAGCACAACTTTGTAAACTAATTCACATATGTGTCGCCCTGTCAATTATTATAACAGGAAAACTGAAAAGTGATATATCATTCTGTACAGCACAGAAACAAGTTTCCAACAGAAGAACAGAAACGCAAAGCTCATCTTTGTAAACTAAATCACATGTGTGTTGATCACTCAAATAGGAATACTGGGAACCTGAAAAGCGAAAAATCGAAATGACAACAAAGAAACTAGTTTTCATCGAAAGAACAGAAACACACAGCACAACTTTGTAAACTAATTCACATTCGTGTCGCCTGTTCAATTATTATAACAGGTAAACTGAAAAGTGATATAACCCTAACCCTAACCCTAAACCCCTAACCCTAACACTAACCCTAACCCTAAGCCTAACCCTCACCCTAACCCTAAACCTAACCCTAACTTGTTCCTAACAGGAACAAGTTCACAACGAAAGAACATAAACGCAAAGCACTACATTGTAAAATAAATCACATGTGTGCCACTCGCTCAATTAGGAATACAGGAAAACTTAAAAGTAATATAATGCACTGTACAGTACAGGAACAAGTTTCAAACAAAATATCAGAAAAGCAAAGCAGTAAGTTCAAACGAAATCACATGTGTGTCACTCACTCCATTAGGAATACAGAAAAACTGAAAAGTGTTATCTCGCACTGTAAGGCAAAGAAACTAGTTTCCATCAAACGAACAGAAATGCAAAGGACAGCTTTTTAAACTAATTCACATAAGTGTCGCCCGTTCAATTATTATAACAGGAAAACTGAAAATGATATATCACACTGTACAGCACAGAATCAAGTTTCCAACAGAAGAACAAAAACGCAAAGCACTACTTTGTAAACTAAATCATATGTGGGTCGCTTGCTCAATTAGGAATACAGGAAAACTGAAAAGCGATATAACGAAATGTACAGCAAAGAAACAAGTTTTCATCGAAAGAACAGAAAAGCAAAGCACAACTTTGTAAGCTAATTCATATTAGTGACCTGTTCAATTATTATAACAGGAAAACTGAAAAGTGATATATCACACTGTACAGCACAGAATCAAGTTTCCAACAGAAGAACAGAAACGCAAAGCACTACGTTGTAAACTAAATCACATGTGTGTCGCTCATTCAATTAGGAATACAAGAAAACTGACAAGCAATAAATGGAAATGTAAGGCAAAGAAACAAGTTTTCATCGAAAGAACGGAAACGGACAGCACAATTTTGTAAACTAATTCACATTCGTGTCGCCCGTTCAATTATTATAACAAGAAAACTGAAAAGTGATATAACCCTAACCCTAACCCTAAGCTCCTAACCCTAACCCTAACCCTAACCCCTACTCTAACCCTAATCCTAAGCCCCTAACTCTAACCCTAACCCTAACCATAACCCTAACTTGTTCCTAAGAGGAACATGTTTCCAAGGATAGAACATAAATGCAAAGCACTACTTTGTGAACTAAATCACATGTGTGCCAGTCTCTAAATTAGGAATACAGGAAAACTGAAAAGAGATATAACGCACTGTACAGCACAGGAACAAGTTACGAACGAAAGAACAGGAAAGGAAAGCACTACTTTTAAACGGAATCACATGTGTGTTACTCCCTCAATTAGGAATACAGGAAAACTGAAAAGTGTTATCTCGCACTCTATGGCACAGAAACAAGTTTCCATCGAAAGAACAGAAACGAAAAGCACAACTTTGTAAACTAATTCACATACGTGTCACGCGTTCAATTATTTTAACAGGGAAACTGAAAAGTGATATATCAAACTGTATAGCAGAGGAACCTACTTTCATCGAAAGAACAGAAAGGAAAAGAACAACTTTGTAAACTAATTCACATACGTGTCCCGCGTTCAATTATTATAACAAGAAAACTGAAAAGTGATATATCACACTATACAGCACAGAAACATTTTTCCAACAGAAGAACAGAAACGCACAGCACAACTTTGTAAACTAATTCACATTCGTGTCTCCTGTTCAATTATTATAACATGAAAACAGAAAATGATATAACGATCACCCTAACCCTAAGCCCTTAACCCTAAGCCTAACCCTCACCCTAATCCTAACCCTAACCCTAACTCTAAACCTAACCCTAATCCTAACACTAACTTGTTCCTAACAGGAACAAGTTTGAAACGAAAAAGAACAGGAAAGGAAAGCACTACTTTTAAACGGAATCACATGTGTGTTGCTCGCCAATTAGGAATACAGGAAAACTGAAAAGCGATATATCGAAAATGTACGGCAAAGAAACAAGTTTTCATCGAAAGAACAGAAAGCATAAAGCACAACTTTGTAAACTAATTCATATTTGTGTCGCCCGTTCAATTATTATAACAAGAAAACTGAAAAGTGATATATCCCTAACCCTAACTCTAAGCCCCTAACCCTAACCCTAACCCTAACCCTAACCCTAACCCTAACCCTAACCCTAAGCGTGTAACCCTAACCCTAACCCTAACCCTAACTTGTTCCTCACAGAACAGGTTCCCAATGAAAGAAAATAAACGAAAAGCACTACTTTGTAAACTAAATCACATGTGTGCCACTCGCTCAATTAGGAATACAGGAAAACTGAAAGGAGATATAATGCACTGTACAGCACAGGAACAAGTTTCAAACGAAAGAACAGAAAAACAAAGCAATACTTTTAAAGGGAATCACATGTGTGTCGCTTGCTCAATTAGGAATACAGGAAAACTGAAAAGTGTTATCTCGCACTGTACGGCAGAGAAACAAGTTTCCATCGAAAGAAGAGAAACGCAAAGCACAACTTTGTAAACTAATTCACCTAAGTGTCGCCCGTTCAATTATTATAACAGGAAAACTGAAAAGTGATATATCGAACTGAACAGCACAGGAACAAGTTTCTATTGAAAGAACAGAAACGCAAAGCACAACTTTGTAAACTAAGTCACATACGTGTCGTCCGTTCAATTATTATAACAGGAAAACTGAAAAGTGATATATCACACTGTAAAGCACAGAATCAAGTTTCCAACAGAAGAACAGAAATGCAAAGCACTACGTTGTAAACTAAATCACATGTGTGTCACTCAATCAATTAGGAATACAAGAAAACTGAAAAGCAATAAATCGAAATGTAGGGCAAAGAAACAAGTTTTCATCGAAAGAACGGAAACGCACAGCACAACTTTGTAAACTAATTCACATTTGTGTCGCCCGTTCAATTATTATAACAAGAAAACTGAAAAGTGATATAACCCTAACCCTAACCCTAACCCTAACCCTAAGCCCCTAAAGCTAACCCTAACCCTAACCCTAACCCAAAAACCGCATAACCCTAACCCTAACCCTAAGCCTAACCCTAACCCTAACCCTAACTTGTTCCTAACAGTAACAAGTTTCCAACGAAAGAACATAAACGCAAAGCACTACTTTGTAAACTAAATCACATGTGTGCCACTCGCTCAATTAGGAATACAGAAAAACTGAAAAGTGATATAACGCACTGTAAAGCTCAGGAACAATTTTTCGAACAAAAGAACAGAAAAGCAAAGCTCTGCTTTTAAATGGGATCACATGTTTGTCGCTAGCTCAATTAGGAATACAGGAAAATTGTAAAGATTTATCTCGCACTGTAACCCTAACCCTAACCCTAACGCTATCTTGTTTCCAACGAAAGAACATAAACGCAAAGCACTACTTTGTAAACTAAATCAAATGTGTGCCACTCGCTCAATTACGAATACAGGAAAACTTAAAAGTGATATAACGCACTGTACAGCACAGGAACAAGTATTGAAAGAAAAAACAGAAAAGCAAAGCACTACTTTTAAATGGAAAGCACTACTTTTAAACACATGTGTGTTGCTTGCTCAATGAGGCATACAGGAAAACTGAAAAGTGTTATCTCGCACTTTACGGCACAGAAACAAGTTTCTAAAAGTAGAACAGAAATGCAAAGCTCTACTTTGTAAACTAAATCACATGTGTGTCACTCACTGAATTAGGAATACAGGGAAACTGAAAAGCGATAAATCCAAATGTAAGGCAAAGAAACAAGTTTTCATCGAAAGAACGGAAACGCACAGCACAACTTTGTAAACTAATTCACATTCGTGTCGCCTGTTCAATTATTATAACAGGAAAATTGAAAAGTGATATAACCCTAACCCTAACCCTAAGCCCCTAACCCTAACCCTAACCCTAACCATAACCCTAACCCTAACCCTAACCCTAACTTGTTCCTAACAGGAAGATGTTTCCAATGAAAGAACATAAACGAAAAGCAATACTTTGTAAACTAAATCACATGTGTGTCGCTCACTCATTTAGGAATACAGGGAAACTGAAAAGCGATAAATCGAAATATATGGCAAAGAAACAAGTTTCCATCGAAAGAACAGAAACGCAAAGCACAACTTTGCAAACTAATTCACATTCGTGTCGCCTGTTCAATTATTATAACAGGAAAACTGAAACGTGCTATATCGAACTGTACAGCACAGGAACAAGTTTCCATTGAAAGAACAGAAACGCAAAGCACAACTTTGTAAACTAAGTCACATACGTTTCGTCCGTTCAATTCTTATAACAGGAAAACTGAAAAGTGATATATCACACTGTACAGCACAGAATCAAGTTTCCAACAGAAGTTCAGAAATGCAAAGCACTACTTTGTAAACTAAATCACATGTGTGTCGCTCGCTCAATTAGGAATACAAGAAAACTGAAAAGCGATAAATCGAAATGTAAGGCAAAGAAACAAGTTTTCATCGAAAGAACGGAAACGCACAGCACAACTTTGTAAACTAATTCACATTTGTGTCGCCCGTTCAATTATTATGATAAGAAAACTGAAAAGTGATATAACCCTAACCCTAACCCTAAGCCCCTAACCCTAACCCTAACCCTAACCCTTACTCTAACCCTAATCCTAAGCCCCTAACTCTAACCCTAACCCTAACCATAACCCTAACTTGTTCCTAACAGGAACATGTTTCCAAGGATAGAACATAAATGCAAAGCACTACTTTGTGAACTAAATCACATGTGTGCCACTCTCTAAATTAGGAATAAAGGAAAACTGAAAAGAGATATAACGCACTGTACAGCACAGGAACAAGTTACGAACGAAAGAACAGGAAAGGAAAGCACTACTTTTAAACGGAATCACATGTGTGTTACTCCCTCAATTAGAAATACAGGAAAACAGAAAAGTGTTATCTCGCACTCTATGGCACAGAAACAAGTTTCCATCGAAAGAACAGAAACGAAAAGCACAACTTTGTAAACTAATTCACATACGTGTCACCCGTTCAATTATTATAACAGGAAAACTGAAAAGTGATATATCACACTATACAGCACAGAAACATTTTTCCAACAGAAGAACAGAAACGCACAGCACAACTTTGTAAACTAATGCACATTTGTGTCTCCTGTTCAATTATTATAACAGGAAAACTGAAAAGTGATATATCGAACTGTACAGCACAGGAACAAGTTTCCATCGAACGAAGTGAAACACAAAGCACCACATCGTAAAATAATTCACATACATGTCGCCCGTTCAATTATTATAACAGGAAAATTGAAAAGTGATATAACCCTAACCCTAAGCCCCTAACACTAACCCTAACCCTAACAATAACCCTAATCCTAACCCTAAACCTAACCCTAACTTGTTCCTAACAGGAAGTTGTTTCCAACGAAAGAACATAAACGAAAAGCAATACTTTGTAAACTAAATCACATGTGTGCCACTCGCTCAATTAGGAATACAGGAAAACTTAAAAGTGATATAACGCACTGTACAGCACAGGAACAACTTTCGAACGAAAGAACATGAAAGGAAAGCAATACTTTTAAACGGAATCACATGTGTGTCGCTCGCTCAATTAGGAATACAGGAAACTGAAAAGTGTTATCTCGTACTGTAATGCACAGACACAAGTTTCCATCGAAAGAATAGAAACGCAAAGAACAAATTTGTAAACTAATTCACATATGTGTCGCCCATTTAATTATTATAACAGGAAAACTGTAGAGTGATATATCACACTGTATAGGACAAAAACAAGTTTCCAAATGTAGAACAGAAACGCAAAGCTCTACTTTGTAAAGTAAATCACATGTGTGACGCTCACTCAATTAGGAATACAGGGAAACTGAAAAGCGATAAATCGAAATGTACGGAAAAGAAACAAGTTTTCATTGAAAGAACAGAAACGCAAAGCACAACTTTGTAAACTAATTCACATTCGTGTCGCCTGTTCAATTATTATAACAGGAAAATTGGAAAGTGATATAACCCTATCCCTAACCCTAAGCCCCTAACCCTAACCCTAACCCCAAGCCCCTAACCCTAACTCTAACCCTAACCCTAACCCTAAACCTAAAACTAAACCTAACCCAAGCACCTAACCCCAACCCTAACCATAAACCTAACTATAACCCTAACCCTAACCCTAACCCTAGATTGTTCCTAACAGGAACAAGTTTCCAACGAAAACATAAACTCAAAGCACTATTTGTAAACTAAATCACATGTGTGCCACTCTCTCAATTAGGAATACAGGAAAACTTAAAAGTGATATAACGCACTGTACAGCACAGGAACAAGTATCGAAAGAAAAAACAGAAAAGCAAAGCACTACATTTAAATGGAATCACATGTGTGTTGCTTGCTCATTTAGGCATACAGGAAAACTGAAAAATGTTTTCTCGCACTTCACGGCACAGAAACAAGTTTCCATCGAAAAAAGAGAAACACAAAGAACAACTTTGTAAACGAATTTACATACTTGTCGCCCGTTCAATTATTTTAACAGGAAAACTGAAAAGTGATATATCGAACTGTACAGCACAGGAACAAGTTTCCATCGAAAGAAGAGAAACACAAAGCACAACTTCGTAAAATAATTCACATACATGTCGCCCGTTCAAGTATTATAACAGGAAAACTGAAAAGTGATATATCACACTGTACGGCACAGAAACAAGTTTCCAACAGGAGAACAGAAATGCAAAGCACTACTTTGTAAACTAAATCACATGTGTGTCGCTCACTCAATTAGGAATACACGGAAACTGAAAAGCGATAAATCGAAATGTACGGCAAGGAAACAAGTTTTCATTGAAAGAAGAGAAACGCAAAGCACAACTTTGTAAACTAATTCACATTCGTGTCGCCTGTTCAATTAATATAACATGAAAACTGAAAAGTTATATAACCCTCACCCTAACCCTAACCCCTAACCCTAACACTAACCCTAACCCTTACCCTACCCTAACCCTAACAATCACCCTAACCCTAAACCTAAACCTAACCATAATCCTAAACCTAACTTGTTCCTAACAGGAACAAGTTTCCAATGATATAAAAAAGAACAGAAACAAAAGCACTACTTTGTAAACTAAATCACATGTGTGCCACTCGCTCAATTAGGAATACAGGAAAACTAAAAGGGATATAACTCACTGGAGAGCACAGAAACAAGTTTCGATCGAAAGAACAAAAGCATACAAGCACAAATTTGTCAACTAATTCACATATGTGTCACCCGTTCCATTATTAAAACGGGAAAACTGAAAAGTGATATACCGAACTGTATAGCACAGGAACCTGCTTCCATTGAAAGAACAGAAACGAAAAGCACAACTTTGTAAACTAAGTCACATACGTGTGGCCCGTTCAATTATTATAACAGGAAAACTGAAAAGTGATATATCACACTATACAGCACAGAAACAAGTTTCCAACAGAAGAACAGAAATGCAAAGCACTACTTTGTAAACTAAATCACATGTGTTTCGCTCACACAATTAGGAATACAGGGAAACTGAAAAGCGATAAATTGAAATGTATTGCAGAGAAACAAGTTTTCATCGAAAGAACAGAAACGCAAAGCACAACTTTGTAAACTAATTCACATTCGTGTCACCTGTTCAATGACTATAACCGGAAAACTGAATAGTGATATAACCCTAATCCTAACCCTAAGCCCCTAACCCTAATGCTAACCCTAACCCTTACCGTAACCCTAACCCTAAGCCTCTAACTCTAACCCTAACCCTAACCATAACCCTAACTTGTTCCTAACAGGAACATGTTTCCAAGGATAGAACATAAACGCAGAGCACTACTTTGTGAACTAAATCACATGTGTGCCACTCTCTAAATTCGGAACACAGGAAAACTGAAAAGAGATATAACGCACTGTGCAGCACAGGAACAAGTTTCGAACAAAAGAACAGGAAAGGAAAGCACTACTTTTAAACGGAATCACATGTGTGTTGCTCCCTCAATTAGGAATACAGGAAAACTGAAAAGTGTTATCTCGCACTCTATGGCACAGAAACACGTTTCCATTGAAAGAACAGAAACGAAAAGCACAACTTTGTAAACTAATTCACATACGTGTCTCGCGTTCAATTATTTTAACAGGAAAACTGAAAAGTGATATATCGAACTGTATAGCACAGGAACCTACTTTCATTAAAAGAACAGAAAGGAAAAGAACAACTTTGTAAACTAATTCACATACGTGTCGCGCATTCAATTATTTTAACAGGAAAACGGAAAAGTGATATATCGAACTGTATAGCACAGGAACCTTCTTTCATTGAAAGAACAGAAAGGAAAAGAACAACTTTGTGAACTAATTCACATACGTGTCGGCGGTTCAATTATTATAATAGGAAAACTGAAAAGTGATATATCAAACTATACAGCACAGAAACAATTTTCCAACAGAAGAACAGAAACGCACAGCACAACTTTGTAAACTAATTCACATTCATGTTTCCCTTTCAATTATTATAACATGAAAACTGAAAAGTGATATAACGATCACCCTAACCCTAAGCCCCTAACCCTAGCCCTAACCCTCACCCTAACCCTAACCCTAACCCTAACTCTAAACCTAACCCTAATCCTAACTCTAACTTGTTCCTAACAGGAACAAGTGTCGAACGAAAGAACAGGAAAGGAAAGCAATACTTTTAAACGGAATCACATGTGTGTCGCTCGGTCAATTAGGAATACAGGAAAAATGAAAAGCGATATATCGAAATGTACGGCAAAGAAACAAGTTTTCATCGAAAGAACAGACACGCAAAGCACAACTTTGCAAACTAATTCACATTCGTGTCGCCCGTTCAATTGTTATAACAAGAAAACTAAAAAGTGATATACCCCTAACCCTAACCCTTAGCCCCTAACCATAACCCTAACCCTAACTTGTTCCTAACAGGAACAAGTTTCCAACGAAAGAACATAAACGCAAAGCACTACTTTGTAAACTAAATCACATGTGTGCCACTCGCTCAATTAGGAATACAGGAAAACTTAAAAGTGATATAACGCACTGTACAGCACAGGAACAAGTATTGAAAGAAAAAACAGAAAAGCAAAGCACTACTTTTAAATGGAATCACATGTATGTTGCTTGCTCACTGAGGCATACAGGAAAACTGAAAAGTGTTATCTCGCACTTTACGGCACAGAAACAAGTTTCCAAAAGTAGAACAGAAATGCAAAGCTCTACTTTGTAAACTAAATCACATGTGTGTAACTAACTCAATAAGGAATACAGGGAAACTGAAAAGCGATAAATCAAAATGTAAGGCAAAGAAACAAGTTTTCATCGAAAGAACGGAAACGCACAGCACAACTTTGTAAACTAATTCACATTCGTGTCGCCCGTTCAGTTATTATAACAGGAAAAATGAAAAGTGATATAACCCTAACCCTAAGCCCCTAACCCTAACCCTAACCATAACCATAACCCTAACCCTAACCATAACCATAACCATAACCCTAACCCTAACCCTAACCCTAACTTGTTCCTAACAGGAAGATGTTTCCAACGAAAGAACATAAACGAAAAGCAATACTTTGTAAACTAAATCACATGTGTGTCGCTCACTCAATTAGGAATACAGGGAAACTGAAAAGCGATAAATCGAAATGTACGGAAAAGAGAAAAGTTTTCATCGAAAGAACAGAAACGCAAAGCACAACTTTGCAAAATAATTCACATTCGAGTCCCCTGTTCAATTATTATAACAGGAACACTGAAAAGTGATATAACCCTAATCCTAAACCTAAGCCCCTAATTCTAAAAGAAACCCTAACCCTAACCCTAACCCTAACCCTAACCCTAACCCTAACCCTAAACCTAGCCCTAAATTGTTCCTAACAGGAACAACATTTCATCGAAAGAACAGAAACGCACAGCACAAGTTTGTAAACTAATTCACATTCGTGTCGCCTGTTCAAATATTATAACATGAAAACTGAAAAGTGATATAACCCTCACCCTAACCCTAAGACCCTAACCCTAACACTAACCCTAACCCTTACCCTACCCTAACCATAACCCTCACCCTAACCCTAACCCTAACCCTAACCCTAATCCTAACCCTAACTTATTCCTAACACAAGTTTCCAACGAAAGAACATAAACGCAAAGCACTACTTTTTAAACTAAATCAGATGTGTGCCACTCGCTCAGTTAGGAATACAGGAAAACTAAAAAGGGATATAACGCACTGGACAGCACAGAAACAAGTTCCGATCGAAAGAACAGAAACACAAAGCACAACTTTGTCAACTAATTCACATATGTGTCGCCCGTTCAATTATTAAAACGGGAAAACTGAAAAGTGATATACCGAACTGTATAGCACAGGAACCTGCTTCCATTGAAAGAACAGAAACGAAAAGCACAACTTTGTAAACTAATTCACATACGTGTGGCCCGTTCAATTATTATAACAGGAAAACTGAAAAGTGATATATCATACTATACAGCACAGAAACAAGTTTCCAACAGAAGAACAGAAACGCAAAGCACTACTTAGTAAACTAAATCACATGTGTGTCGCTCACACAATTAGGAATACAGGGAAACAGAAAAGCGATAAATCGAAATGCACGGCAAGGAAACAAGTTTTCATTGAAAGAAGAGAAACGCAAAGCACAACTTGTAAACTAATTCACATTCGTGTCGCCTGTTCAATGACTATAACCGGAAAACTGAATAGTGATATAACCCTAATCCTAACCCTAAGCCCCTAACCCTAACGCTAACGCTAACCCTTACACTAACTCTAACAGTAACCCTAAACCTAAACCTAAAACTAAACCTAACCCAAGCACCTAACCCCAACCCTAACCCTAAACCTAACTATAACCCTAACCCTAACCCTAACCCTAACTTGTTCCTAACAGGAATAAGTTTCCAACGAAAACATAAACACAAAGCACTATTTGTAACATAAATCACATGTGTCCCACTCTCTCAATTAGGAATACAGGAAAACTTAAAAGTGATATAACGCACTGTATAGCACAGGAACAGGTATCGAAAGAAAAAACAGAAAAGCAAAGAACTACATTTAAATGGAATCACACGTGTGTTGCTTGTTCAATTAGGCATACAGGAAAACTGAAAAGTGTTATCTCGCACTTTAAGGCACAGAAACAATTTTCCATCGAAATAAGAGAAACACAAAGCACAACTTTGTAAAGGAATTTACATACTTGTCGCCCGTTCAATTATTATAACAGGAAAACTGAAAAGTGATATATCGAACTGTACAGCACAGGAACAAGTTTCCATCGAAAGAAGAGAAACACAAAGCACAACTTAGTAAAATAATTCACATACATGTCGACCCTTCAATTATTATAACAGGAAAACTGAAAAGTGATATATCACACTATATAGCACAGAAACAAGTTTCCAACAGGAGAACAGAAATGCAAAGCACTACTTTTTAAACTAAATCACATGTGTGTGGCTCACTCAATTAGGAATACAGGGAAACTGAAAAGCGATAAATCGAAATGTACGGCAAGGAAATAAGTTTTCATTGAAAGAAGAGAAACGCAAAGCAATACTTTGTAAACTAATTCACATTCGTGTCACCTGTTCAATTATTATAACATGAAAACTGAAAAGTGATATAACCCTCACCCTAACCCTATGCCCCTAACCCTAACGCTAAACCTAACCCTTACGGTAACCCTAACCCTAAGCGTCTAATTCTAACCCTAACCCTAACCATAACCCTTTCTTGTTCCTAACAGGAGCATGTTTCCAAGGATAGAACATAAACGCAAAGCACTACTTTGTGAACTAAATCACATGTGTGCCACTCTCTAAATTAGGAATACAGGAAAACTGAAAAGAGATATAACGCACTGTACAGCACAGGAACAAGTTTCGAACAAAAGAACAGGAAAGGAAAGCAATACTTTTAAACGGAATCACATGTGTGTTGCTCCCTCAATTAGGAATACAGGAAAACTGAAAAGTGTTATCTCGCACTCTATGGCACAGAAACACGTTTCCATCAAAAGAACAGAAACGAAAAGCACAACTTTGTAAACTAATTCACATACGTGTCCCACGTTCAATTATTTTAACAGGAAAACTGAAAAGTGATATATCGAAATGTATAGCACAGGAACCTACTTTCATCGAAAGAACAGAAAGGAAAAGAACAACTTTGTAAACTAATTCACATACGTGTCGCACATTCAATTATATTAACAGGAAAACTGAAAAGTGATATATCGAACTGTATAGCACAGGAACCTACTTTCATTGAAAGAACAGAAAGGAAAAGAACAACTTTGTGAACTAATTCACATACGTGTCGGCGATTCAATTATTATAATAGGAAAACTGAAAAGTGATATATCACACTATACAGCACAGAAACAATTTTCCAACAAAAGAACAGAAACGCACAGCACAAATTTGTAACTTATTCACATTCGTGTTTCCTTTTCAATTATTATAACATGAAAACTGAAAAGTGATATAACGATCACCCTAACCCAAAGCCCCTAACCCTAGCCCTAACCCTCACCCTAACCCTAACCCTAACCCTAACTCTAAACCTAACCCTAATCCTAACTCTAACTTGTTCCTAACAGGAACAATTTTCGACCGAAAGAACAGAAAAGGAAAGCACTACTTTTAAACGGAATCACATGTGTGTCGCTCGGTCAATTAGGAATACAGGAAAACTGAAAAGCGATATATCGAAATGTACAGCAAAGAAACAAGTTTTCATCGAAAGAACAGAAACGCAAAGCACAACTTTGTAAACTAATTCACATTCATGTCGCCCGTTCAATTATTATAACAAGAAAACTAAAAAGTGATATAACCCTAACCCTAACCCTAAGCCCCTAACCCTAACCCTAACCCTAAACCTAACCATAACCATAACCATAACCCTAACCCTAAGCCCCTAATCCTAACCCTAACCCTAAACCTAACCATAACCATAACCCTAACCCAGCTTATTCCTAACAGGAACAAGTTTCCAACGAAAGAACATAAACGCAAAGCACTACTTTGTAAACTAAATAACATGTGTGCCACTTGCTCAATTAGGAATACAGGAAAACTGAAAAGAGATATAACGCACTGTACAGCACAGGAACAAGTTTTGAAAGAAAGAACAGAAAAGCAAAGCACTACTTTTAAACGGAATCACATGTGTGTCGCTCACTCAATTAGGAATACAGGAAACTGAAAAGTGTTATCTCATACCATAAGGCACAGACACAAGTTTCCATCGAAAGAATAGAAACGCAAAGAACAACTTTGTAAAGTAATTCACATATGTGTTCCCCGTTTAATTATTATAACAGGAACACTGAAAAGTGATATATCACACTGTACAGGACAAAAACAAGTTTCCACATGTAGAACAGAAACGCAAAGCTCTACTTTGTAAAGTAAATCACATGTGTGACGCTCACTCAATTAGGAATACAGGGAAACTGAAAAGCGATAAATCGAAATGTATGGCAAACAAACAAGTTTTCATTGAAAGAACAGAAACGCAAAGCACAACTTTGTAAACTAATTCACATTCGTGTCACCTGTTCAATCATTATTACAGGAAAACTGAAAAGTGATATAACCCTAATCCTCACCCTAAGCCGTTAACCCTAACCATACCCCTAACACTAACCCTAAGCCCCTAACCCTAACCCTAACTTGTTCCTAACAGGAACAAGTTTCTAACGAAAGAACATAAAGGCAAAACACTATTTGTAAACTAAATCACATGTGTGCCACTCACTCAATTAGGAATACAGGAAAACTTAAAAGTGATATAACACACTGTACAGCACAGGAACAAGTATCGAAAGACAAAACAGAAAAGCAAAGCACTACTTTTAAATGGAATCACAAGTGTGTCGCTTGCTCAATTAGGCATACAGGAAAACTGAAAAGTGTTATCTCGCACTTTACAGCACAGAAACAAGTTTCCATCGAAAGAAGAGAAACACAAAGCACAACTTTGTAAACGAATTTACATACTTGTCGCCTGTTCAATTATTATAACAGGTAAACTGAAAAGTGATATATCCAACTGTACAGCACAGGAACAAGTTTCCATCGAAAGAATAGAAACACAAAGCACAACTTCGTGAACTAATTCACATACATGTTGCCGTTCAATTATTATAACAGGAAAACTGAAAAGAAATATATCACACTGTACACCACAGAAACAAGTTTCCAACAGAAGAAGAGAAACGCAAAGCACTACTTTGTAAACTAAATCACATGTGTGTCGCTCACTCAATTAGGAATACAGGGAAACTGAAAAATGATAAATCGAAATGTACGACAAAAAAAGAAGTTTCCAACGAAAGAAGAGAAACACAAGCACTGCTTTGTAAACTAAATCACATGTGTGCCACTCGCTCATTTAGGAATACAGGAAAATTGAAAAGAGATATAACGCACTGTACAGCACAGGAACAAGTTTTGAACGCAAGAACAGAAAAGCAAAGCACTACTTTTAAACGGAATCACATGTGTGTCGCTCGCTCAATTAGGAACACAGGAAAACTGAAAAGTGTTATCTTGTACTCTGTGGCACAGAAACAAGTTTCCATCGAAAGAACAGAAATGAAAAGCACAACTTTGTAAACTAATTCACATATGTGTTGCC
Source organism: Meriones psammophilus (assembly GCA_036365155.1). Taxonomy (NCBI): domain Eukaryota; kingdom Metazoa; phylum Chordata; class Mammalia; order Rodentia; family Muridae; genus Meriones; species Meriones psammophilus. The sequence continues at coordinate 26,728 of JAEOAE010002571.1, forward strand.
CGTTGAATTATTATAGCAGGAAAACTGAAAAGTGATATATCACACTATACAGCACAGAAACAAGTTTCCAAAGGAAGAACAGAAACGCAAAGCATTACTTTGTGTACTAATTCACATATGTGTCGCCCGTTCCATTATTAAAATGGGAAAACTGAAAAGTGATATACTGAACTGTATAGCATAGGAACCTGCTTCCATTGAAAGAACAGAAACGAAAAGCACAAATTTGTAAACTAATTTACATACCTGTGGCCCGTTCAATTATTATAACAGGAAAACTGAAAAGTGATACAACCCTAATCCTAACCCTAAGCCCCTAACCCTAACCCTAACACTAACCCTGACCCTAAGCCCCTAACCCTAACCCTAACACTAACCCTAACTTGTTCCTAACAGGAACATGTTTCCAAGGAAAGAAAATAAACGCAAAGCACTACTTTTTGAACTAAATCACATGTGTGCCACTCTCTCAATTAGGAATACAGGAAAACTGAAAAGAGAAATAAAGCACTGTAAAGCACAGGAACAAGTTTCGAATGAAAGAACAAGAAAGGAAAGCACTACTTTTAAACAGAATCACATGTGTGTCGCTCGTTCAATTAGGAATACAGGAAAACTGAAATGTGTTATCTCGCACTCTATGGCACAGAAAGAAGTTTCCATCGAAAGAACAGAAACGCAAAGCACAACTTTGTAAACTAATTCACATACGTGTCGCCTGTTCAATTATTATAACAGGAAAACTGAAAGTGATATAACCCTAATCCTAAACCTAAGCCCCTAACTCTAAAAACAACCCTAACCCTAACATTAACTTGTTCCTTACAGGAACAACTTTTCTTCGAAAGAACAGAAACACACAGCACAACATTGTAAACTAATTCACATTCGTGTCGCCTGTTCAATTATTATAACATGAAAACTGAAAAGTGATATAACCCTCACCCTAACCCTAAGCCCCTAATCCTAACCCTAACCCTAACCCTTACCCTACCCTAACCCTAACCCTCACCCTACCCCTAACTCTAACCCTAACCCTAACCCAAACCCTAATCCTAACCCTAACTTGTTCCTAACAGGAACAAGTTTCCAACGGAAGAACAGAAACGCATAGCACTACTTTGTAAACTAAATCACATGTGTGCCACTCGCTCAATTAGGAATACAGGAAAACTAAAAAGGGATATAACGCACTGTACAGCACAGAAACAAGTTCCGATCGAAAGAACAGAAACACAAAGCACAACTTTGTCAACTAATTCACATATGTGTTTTCCGTTCCATTATTAAAACGGGAAAACTGAAAAGTGATATACCGAACTGTATAGCACAGGAACCTGCTTCCGTTGAAAGAACAGAAACGAAAAGCACAACTTTGTAAACTAAATCACATATGTGTGGTCTGTTCAATTATTATAACAGGAAAACTGAAAAGTGATATATCACACTATACAGCACAGAAACAAGTTTCCAACAGAAGAACAGAAACGCAAAGCACTACTTTGTAAACTAAATCACATGTGTGTCGCTCACACAATTAGGAATACAGGGAAACAGAAAAGCGATAAATCGAAATGCACGGCAAGGAAACAAGTTTTCATTGAAAGAAGAGAAACGCAAAGCACAAATTTGTAAACTAATTCACATTCGTGTCGCCTGTTCAATGACTATAACCGTAAAACTGTATAGTAATATAACCCTAATCCTAACCCTAAGCCCCTAACCCTAACGCTAACCCTAACCCTTACCATAACCCTAACCCTAAGCCCCTAACTCTAACCCTAACCCTAACAATAACCCTAAACCTAAAACTAACCCTAACCCTAAGCACCTAACCCTAACCCTAAACCTAAGCCTAACCCTAACCTTAACCTTAACTTGTTCCAAATATGAACAAGTTTCAAACGAAAGAACAGAAACGCAGAGTACTACGGAATCTGGATTTTATATAATTATAATTTATATAATTATAATTATTATAACAGGAAAACTGAAAAGCGATATAACACTAATCCTCACCGTAAGCCCCTAACCCTAATCCTACCCCTAACCCTAACCCTAATCCTAAGCCCCTAAACCTAACCCTAACACTAAACCTAAAACTAACCCTAACCCAAGCACCTAATCCCAACCCTAACCCTAAACCTAACTTTAACCCTAACCCTAACCCTAACCCTAACTTGTTCCTAACAGGAACAAGTTTCCAACGAAAACATAAACACAATGCACTATTTGTAAACTAAATCACATGTGTGCCACTCGCTCAATTAGGAATACAGGAAAACTTAAAAGTGATATAACGCACTGTACAGCACAGGAACAAGTATCGAAAGAAAAACAGAAAAGCAAAGCACTACTTTTAAATGGAATCACATGTGTGTCGCTTGCTCAGTTAGGCATACAGGAAAACTGAAAAGTGTTATCTCGCACTTTATGGCACAGAAACAAGTTTCAATCGAAAGAAGAGAAACACAAAGCACAACTTCGTAAAATAATTCACATACATGTCGCCCGTTCAATTATTATAACAGGAAAAGTGAAAAGTGATATATCACACTGTACAGCACAGAAAAAAGTTTCCAAAAGAAGAACAGAAATGCAAAGCACTACTTTGTAAACTAAATCACATGTGTGTCGCTCACTCAATTAGGAATACAGGGAAACTGAAAAGCGATAAATCGAAATGTACGGCAAGGAAACAAGTTTTCATTGAAAGAACAGAAACGGAAAGAACAACTTTGTAAACTAATTCACATTCTTGTTGCCTGTTCAATTATTATAAAATGAAAACTTAAAAGTGATATAACCCTCACCCTAGCCCCAAGCCCCTAACCCTAACCCTAACCCTAACCCTAAACCTAAAACTAACCCTCACCCTAAGCACCTAACCCTAACCCTAACCCTAAGCCTAACCCTAACCTTAACCCTAACTTGTTCCAAACATGAACAAGTTTCAAACGAAAGAACAGAAAGGCAAAGCACTACTTTGTAAACTAAATCACATGTGTGCCACTTGCTCAATTAGGAATACAGGAAAACTGAAAAGTGACATAACGCACTGTACAGCACAGGAACAAGTTTCGAACAAAAGAACAGAAGAGCAAAGCACTACTTTTAAACGGAATCACATGTGTGTCGCTCGCTCAATTAGGAATACAGGAAAACTGAAAAGTGTTATCTCGCACTTTATGGCACAGAAACAAGTTTCCACCGAAAGAAGAGAAACGCAAAGCACAACTTTGTAAACTAATTCACCTTACCTGTCGCCCGTTCAATTATTATAACAGGAAAACTGAAAAGTGATATATCGATCTTTACAGCACAGGAACAAGTTTCCATCGAAAGAACAGAAACGCAAAGCACAACTTTGTAAACTAATTCATATACGTGTCGTCCGTTCAATTATTATAACAGGAAAACTGAAAAGTGATATATCACACTGTACAGCACAGAAACAAGTTTCCAACGAAAGAACATAAACGCAAAGCACTACTTTGTAAACTAAATCACATGTGTGCCACTTTCTCAATTAGGAATACAGGAAAACTGAAAAGAGATATAACGCGCTGTATAGCAGAGGAACAAGTTTCGAACGAAAGAACAGAAAGGCACAACACTACTTTTAAACGGAATCACATGTGTGTCACTCGCTCAATTAGGAATAAAGTTACTGAAAAGAGTTATTTCGCACTGTACGGCACAAAATAAGTTTCCATTGAAAGAACAGAAATGCAAAGCACAAATTTGTAAACTAATTCACATATGTGTCGCCCGTTCCATTATTATAACAGGAAAACTGAAAAGTGATATATCGAACTGTATAGCACAGGAACCTGCCTCCATCGAAAGAACAGAAACGAAAAGCACAACTTTGTAAAGTAATTCACATACATGTCGCCCGTTCAATTATTATAACAGTCAAACTGAAAAGTGATATATCACACTGTACAGCACAGAAACAAGTTTCCAACAGAAGAACAGAAAAGCAAACACTACTTTGTAAACTAAATCACATGTGTGTCGCTCACTCAATTAGGAATAGAGGGAAACTGAAAAGCGATAAATCGAAATGTACAGCAAGGAAACAAGTTTTCATCGAAAGAACAGAAACTAAAAGCACAATTTGTAAACTAATTCACATTCGTGTTACCTGTTCAATTATTATAACAGGAAAACTGAAAAGTGATATAACCCTAACCTTAACCCTAAGCCCCTAACCCTAAACCTAAACCTAACCCTAACACAAACCCTAACCCTAACCCCTAAACCTAACCTAACCCTAACCCTAACCCTAACCCTAACCCTAACCCTAACCCAAACCCTAACCCTAACTTGTTGCTAACAGGAACAAGTTTCCAACTAAAGAACATAAACGAAAAGCACTACTTTGTAAACTAAATCACATGTGTGCCACTCGATCATTTAGGAATACAGGAAAACTGAAAAGTGATATATCACACTTTTCGGCCCAGAAACAAGTTTCCAACAGAAGAACAGAAAAGCAAAGCACTATTTTAAACGGAATTACATGTTTTTCGCTCCCTCTATTAGGAATAGAGGAAACGGAAAAGTGTTATCTCGCACAGTAAGGCACACAAACAAGTTTCCATGGAAAGAACAGAAACACAAAGCACAACTTTTTAAACTAATTCACATATGTGTCGCCCGTACCATTATCATAACAGGAAAACTGAAAAATGATAAATCACACTGTACAGCACAGAAACAAGTTTCCAACAGAAGAACAAAACGCAAAGCACTACTTTGTAAACTAAATCACATGTGTGTCCTCAAAAATTAGAAATACAGGAAAACTGAAAAGTGATATATCACATTGTACAGCACAGGAACAAGTTTCGAATGAAAGAACAGGAAAGCAATGCACTACTTTTAAATAGAATCACATGTGTGTCACTTGCTCAATTAGGAATACAGGAAAACTGAAAAGCGATATATCAAAATGTAAGGCAAACAAACAAGTTTTCATCGAAAAGAAAAAAGCATAAAGCACAACTTTGCAAACTAATTCACATTCGTGTTGCCTGTACAATTATTATAACAGTAAAACTGAAAAGTGATATCATCCTAACACCTAACCCTAAGCCCCTAACCTAACACTGTAAACTAACACTAACCTTAATTATTATAACCCTAACCTCACCCTAACCCTCACGCTAACCCTACCTAACCATAACCCTAACCCTAACCCTAACACTAACACTAACTGTAACCCTAACCTAATTTTTTCACAAATTTGTAAACTAATTTTTTTCACAAATTTGTAAACTAATTCACATCGTGTGTCGCCTGTTCAATGACTATAACCGGAAAACTGTATAGTGATATAACCCTAATCCTAACTCTAAGCCCCTAACCCTAACGCTAACCCTAACCCTTGCCATAACCCTAACCTAAGCCCCTAACTCTAACCCTAACCCTAACAATAACCCTAAACCTAAAACTAACCATAACCCTAAGCCCCTAACCCTAACCCTAAACCTAAGCCTAACCTAACCTTAACCTTAACTTGTTCCAAATATGAACAAGTTTCAAACGAAAAAGAACAGAAACGCAGAGCACTACGGAATCTGGATTTTATATAATTATAATTTATATAATTAAAATTATTATAACAGGAAAACTGAAAAGTGATATAACACTAATCCTCACCGTAAGCCCCTAACACTAATCCTACCCCTAACCCTAACCCTAATCCTAAGCCCCTAAACCTAACCTAACACTAAAACCTAAAACTAACCCTAACCCAAGCACCTAATCCCAACCCTAACCCTAAACCTAACTTTCCCTAACCTAACCTAACCTAACCTAACTTGTTCCTAACAGGAACAAGTTTCCAACGAAAACATAAACACAATGCACTGTTTGTAAACTAAATCACATGTGTGCCACTCGCTCAATTAGGAATACAGGAAAACTTAAAAGTGATATAACGCACTGTACAGCACAGGAACAAGTATCGAAAGAAAAACAGAAAAGCAAAGCACTACTTTTAAATGGAATCACATGTGTGTCGCTTGCTCAATTAGGCATACAGGAAAACTGAAAAGTGTTATCTCGCACTTTACGGCACAGAAACAAGTTTCAATCGAAAGAAGAGAAACACAAAGCACAACTTCGTAAAATAATTCACATACATGTCACCCGTTCAATTATTATAACAGGAAAAGTGAAAAGTGATATATCACACTGTACAGCACAGAAAAAAGTTTCCAAAAGAACAGAAATGCAAAGCACTACTTTGTAAACTAAATCACATGTGTGTCGCTCACTCAATTAGGAATACAGGGAAACTGAAAAGCGATAAATCGAAATGTACGGCAAGGAAACAAGTTTTCATTGAAAGAACAGAAACGGAAAGAACAACTTTGTAAACTAATTCACATTCGTGTTGCCTGTTCAATTATTATAAAATGAAAACTTAAAAGTGATATAACCCTCACCCTAACCCCAAGCCCCTAACCCTAACCCTAACGCTAACCCTAAACCTAAAACTAACCCTCACCTAAGCACCTAACCCTAACCCTAACCCTAAGCCTAACCTAACCTTAACCCTAACTTGTTCCAAACATGAACAAGTTTCAAAAAAAAAAGAACAGAAAGGCAAAGCACTACTTTGTAAACTAAATCACATGTGTGCCACTTGCTCAATTAGGAATACAGGAAAACTGAAAAGTGACATAACGCACTGTACAGCACAGGAACAAGTTTCGAACAAAAGAACAGAAGAGCAAAGCACTACTTTTAAACGGAATCACATGTGTGTCGCCTCGCTCAATTAGGAATACAGGAAAACTGAAAAGTGTTATCTCGCACTTTATGGCACAGAAACAAGTTTCCACTTAAAAGAAGAGAAACGCAAAGCACAACTTTGTAAACTAATTCACCTTACCTGTCGCCCGTTCAATTATTATAACAGGAAAACTGAAAAGTGATATATCGATCTTTACAGCACAGGAACAAGTTTCCATCGAAAGAACAGAAACGCAAAGCACAACTTTGTAAACTAATTCATATACGTGTCGTCCGTTCAATTATTATAACAGGAAAACTGAAAAGTGATATATCACACTGTACAGCACAGAAACAAGTTTCCAACGAAAGAACATAAACGCAAAGCACTACTTTGTAAACTAAATCACATGTGTGCCACTTTCTCAATTAGGAATACAGGAAAACTGAAAAGAGATATAACGCACTGTATAGCAGAGGAACAAGTTTCGAATGAAAGAACAGAAAGGCACAACACTACTTTTGAACGGAATCACATGTATGTCGCTCGCTCAATTAGGAATAAAGTCACTGAAAAGAGTTATTTCGCACTGTACGGCACAAAATAAGTATCCATTGAAAGAACAGAAATGCAAAGCACAACTTTGTAAACTAATTCACATATGTGTCGCCCGTTCCATTATTATAACAGGAAAACTGAAAAGTGATATATCGAACTGTATAGCATAGGAACCTGCCTCCATCGAAAGAACAGAAACGAAAAGCACAACTTTGTAAAGTAATTCACATACGTGTTGCCCGTTTAATTATTATAACAGGAAAACTGAAAAGTGATATATCACACTGTACAGCACAGAAACAAGTTTCCAACAGAAGAACAGAAACGCAAACACTACTTTGTAAACTAAATCACATGTGTGTCGCTCACTCAATTAGGAATAGAGGGAAACTGAAAAGCGATAAATCGAAATGTACAGCAAGGAAAAAAGTTTTCATCGAAAGAACAGAAACTAAAAGCACAATTTGTAAACTAATTCACATTCGTGTTGCCTGTTCAATTATTATAACAGGAAAACTGAAAAGTGATATAACCCTAACCTTAACCCTAAGCCCCTAACCTAAAACCTAACCTAACCCTAACCCTAACCCTAACCCCTAAACCTAACCCTAACCCTAACCCTAACCCAAACCCTAACCCTAACTTGTTCCTAACAGGAACAAGTTTCCAACTAAAGAACATAAATGAAAAGCACTACTTTGCAAACTAAATCACATGTGTGCCACTCGATCATTTAGGAATACAGGAAAACTGAAAAGTGATATATCACACTGTACGGCCCAGAAACAAGTTTCCAACAGAAGAACAGAAAAGCAAAGCACTACTTTTAAACGGAATTACATGTTTTTCGCTCCCTCTATTAGGAATAGAGGAAACGGAAAAGTGTTATCTCGCACAGTAAGGCACACAAACAAGTTTCCATGGAAAGAACAGAAACACAAAGCACAACTTTTTAAACTAATTCACATATGTGTCGCCAGTACCATTATCATAACAGGAAAACTGAAAAATGATAAATCACACTGTACAGCACAGAAACAAGTTTCCAACAGAAGAACAAAAACGCAAAGCACTACTTTGTAAACTAAATCACATGTGTGTCCTCAAAAATTAGGAATACAGGAAAACTGAAAAGTGATATATCACATTGTACAGCACAGGAACAAGTTTCGAATGAAAGAACAGGAAAGCAATGCACTACTTTTAAATAGAATCACATGTGTGTCACTTGCTCAATTAGGAATACAGGAAAACTGAAAAGCGATATATCAAAATGTAAGGCAAACAAACAAGTTTTCATCGAAAGAACAAAAAGCATAAAGCACAACTTTGCAAACTAATTCACATTCGTGTTGCCTGTACAATTATTATAGCAGTAAAACTGAAAAGTGATATCATCCTAACACTAACCTCAACCCCTAACCCTCACCCTAACCCTCACGCTAACTCTACCCTAACCCTAACCCTAACCCTAACCCTAAACCTAAACCTAACACTAACTGTAACCCTAACCTAATTTTTTTTTCATACAAGGAACAAGTTTAAAAGGAAAGAACATAAAGTCAAAGCAGTACTTTTTAAACTAAATCACATGTGTTCCACTCGCTCAATTAGGAATACGGGAAAACTGAAAAGTGATATTACGCACTGTACAGCACAGGAACAAGTTTAGCATGAAAGAATAGAAAAGCAAAGCACTACTTTAAACGGAATCACATGTGTGTCACTTGCTCAATTAGGAATAAAGGAAAACTGAAAAGTGTTATGTCGCACTGTATGGAACACAAACACGTTTCCATCGAAAGAACAGAAACGCAAAGCATACCTTTGTAAACTAATTCACATACGTATTGCCCGTTCAAATATTATAACAGGAAAAATGAAAAATGATATATCACACTGTACAGCACAGAAACAAGTTTCCAACAGAAGTACAAAAACGCAACGCGCTACTTTGTAACCTAAATCACATGTGTGTTGCTCGCTCAATTAGGAATACAGGAAAACTGAAAAGCAACATATCGAAATGTACGGCAAAGAAACAAGTTTTCATCGAAAGGACAGAAATACAAAGCACAACTTTGTAAACTAATTCACATATGTGTTGCCGGTTCAATTATTATAACAGGAAAACTGAAAAGTGATATATAGAACTGGACAGCACAGGAACCTGTTTCCATCAAAAGAACAGAAACATAAAGGACAAATTTGTAAACTAATTCACATACGTGTCGCCTGTTCAATTATTATAACAGGAAAACTAAAAAGTGATATATCACACTGCACAGCACAGAAACAAGTTTCCAAGAGAAGAACAGAAACGCAAATCATTACTTTGTAAACTAAATCACATGTGTGTCGCTTTCTCAATTAGGAATACAGGGAAAATGAAAAGCGCTAAATCAAAATGTATGGCAAAGAATCAAGTTTTCATCGAAAGAACCGAAACGAAAAGCACAACTTTGTAAACTAATTCACAATTGTGTCGACAGTTTATTTATTATAACAGGAAAACTGAAAAGTGATATAACCCTAACCCTAACCCTAAGCCCTTAACACTAAACCTAACCCTAACCCTAATCTTAATCCTAACCCTAACCCTAAGCCCCTAACCCTAACCCTAACCCTAACATGTTCCTAACAGGAACAAGTTTCCAAGAAAGAATATCAACGCAAAGCACTAGTTTGTAAACTAAATCACATGTGTGTTGCTCGCTCAATTAGGAATACAGCAAAACTGAAAAACGATATATCGAAATGTATGGCAAAGAAACAAGTTTTCATGAAAAAATAGAAACGCAAAGCACAACTTTTTAAACTAATTCACATTCGTATCACCTGTTCAATTATTATAACAGGAAAACTGAAAAATGATATATCAAACTGTACTGCACAGGAACATGTTTCCATCAAAAGAACAGAAACGCAAAGCACAACTTTGTATAGCAATTCACATACGTGTTGCCCTTTCAATTATTATAACATTAAAACTGAAAAGTGATATATCACACTATACAGCACAGGAACAAGTTTCGAATGAAAGAACAGGAAAGCAATGCACTACTTTTAAATAGAATCACATGTGTGTCACTCGCTCAATTAGGAATACAGGAAAACTGCAAAGCTATATATCGAAATGTACGGCAAAGAAACAAGTTCTCATCGAAAGAACAGAAATGCAAAGCACAACTTTGTAAACTAATTCACATTCATGTTGCCTGTTCAATCATAATAACAGGAAAACTGAAAAATGATATATCCAACTGTACAGCACAGGAACAAGGTTCCATCCAAAGAACAGAAACGCAAAGCACAACTTTTTAAACTAATTCACATACGTGTTGCCCATTCAATTAATATAACAGGAAAACTGAAAAGTGATATATCACACTGTACAGCACAGAAACAAGTTTCCAACAGAAGAACAGAAACGCAAAGCACTACTTTGTAAACTAAATCACAGGTTTGTCGCTCGCTCAATTAGGAATACAGGGAAACTGAAAAGCGATATATCGAAATGTATGGCAAAGAAACAAGTATTCATCGAAAGAACAGAAACGGAAAGCACAACTTTGTAAACTAATTCACATTTGTGTTGCCTGTTCAATTATTATAACAGGAAAACTGAAATGTGATATAACCCTAACCGTAACCCTAAGCCCCTAACCCTAACCTAACCCAAACCCTAACACTAACACCTAACCCTAACCCTAACCCTTACCCTAACCCTACCTAATCCTAACCCTAACCTAACCATAACCTAACCCTAACCATAACCCTAACCCTAACTTGTTCCTAACAGGAACAAGTCTCCAACGTAAGAACATAAACGCAAAGCACTACTTTGTAAACTAAATCAAATTTGTGCCACTCGCTTAGTTAGGAATACAGGAAAACTGAAAAGTGATATATCACACTGTACAGCCCAGAAACAAGTTTCCAACAGAAGAACAGAAAAGCAAAGCACTACTTTTAAACGGAATCACATGTATTTCCCTCGCTTAATTAGGAATAGAGGAAAACGGAAAAGTGTTATCTCGCACTGTATGGCACACAAACAAGTTTCCATCGAAAGAACAGAAACGCAAAGCATAACTTTGTAAACTAATTCACATACGTGTTGCTCGTTCCATTATTATTACAGGAAAACTGCAAAATGATATATCACACTGTACAGCACAGAAACAAGTTTCCATCAGAAGAACAGAAACGGATAGCACTACTTTGTAAACTAAATCACATGTATGTCGCTCAAAAATTAGGAATACAGGAAAACTGAAAAGTGATATATCACATTGTACAGCACAGGAAGAAGTTTCCATCAGAAGAACAGAAATGGATAGCACTACTTTGGAAACTAAATCACTTGTATGCCACTTGCTCAATTAGGAATATAGGGAAACTGAAAAGCGATATATCGAAATGTACAGCAAAGAAACAAGTTTTCATCAAAAGAACAGAAACGTAAAGCACAACATTGTAAACTAATTCACATTCGAGTCGCCTGTTCAATTATTATAACAGGAAAACTGAAAAGTGATAAAAACCTAACCTTAACCCTAAGCCCCTAACCCTAACACTAACCCTAACCTTAACCCCTAACCCTAACACTAACCCTAACTTGTTCCTAACAGGAACAAGTTTCCCACGAAAGAACATAAATTCAAAGCACTACTTTGTAAACTAAATCACATGTGTGCAACTCGCTCAATTATGAATCCATGAAACCTGAAAAGTGATATAACGCACTGTACAGCACAGGAACAAGTTTCGAATGAAAGTACAGAAAAACAAAGCACTACATTTAAACGGAATCACATATGTGTCGCTCGCTCAATTAGGAATACAGGAAAACTGAATAGTGTTACCCGCAATGTAAGGCACAGAAAGAAGTTTCCATCAAAGAACAGAAACGCAAAGCACAACTTTGTAAACTAATTCACATACGTGTTGTCCATTCAATTATTATAACAGTCAAACTGAAAAGTGATACATCACACTGTACAGCACAGAAACAAGTTTCCAACAGAAGAAGAGAAACTCAAATCACTACTTTGTAAACTAAATCACATGTGTGTCGCTAGCTCAATTAGGAATACAGGAAAACTGAAGAGCGATATATTCAAATGTACAGGAAAGAAACAAGTTTACATTGTTGTTATTTACCAACTCTCGTACCAGCCTTGTCCTGACTCAAAGAACTGCTGTCTCTGTCTGAGTCTTTCTTTAAGCCAAGGAGAACTATTACAGGGTCTCTCTAGGCTTTTAGCCCAGTTGCTGCAATATTAGTGTCCATTTCAGCTAAGCAGATGCCCAAGATAATAGCTAATGCCAGGGAGCCCCTTTTGACTTAGCATTTCAGCCTGCTAGGGGGGATTTGGGCGTAGTTCCGTCTTCTGGAGCTTCTTCGAGCTGACCGTTGGACCATAGGCATCAGGGGCTAGGAAGGCTGAAATGCCAGTCAAAGGCTGGGCAATAAGGGAGTCCCAAGCATCTGGTTCATTGATCTACCCGAAGAGGCAGGGAGCAATCATGTCAGTTTCCAGAAAGTCCAGATCTCAGCTTGCAGTCCACAGCTGATGCCAGAACAGAGTCAAAAAGGTGAAAATCTGCTGAGACAAATTCAGACTAGAGACAGAAGTTAAGATTTGTCTGTTAAATGGAAAAAGTGAGAAATCCCAACACCAGGGAAAAACTCTTCTGGGATCCATTTGAGCTATGCCAGATCTAGGTCTTATGACCTTTTGATTTTTATAACCTCATATAAATTTTTGGTATCAGAAAAGTAACATTTCAGCAAATCTAATACAGCAACATTTTGAGAGTAACAGATAAAAACTATATCCAACAGAATTGGTACCATTCAGCTGTTTGTTTTATATCTTTTATAAACAACTTAAGTGTGTCCATGTGGCAGCCTTTTTGGAGTTAATGCCATTTGAGCAGCGGAACTCAGCTTCTTGGCTATTTTTCAAAGTCCAGTCTCTCACAGACTGACCTTGGTGGTCTTACAGTGGACTGCTCTGACCCTGAGAAACTTCGTGCAACCATAGTAACCAGACAGCAGGCTCTGTGCAACCTTGAGTAAACCCTCCTATATTTTGGCTAAGTAAGATTGCCTGCGTGAGAAACTGCTTGTACTTTTTTTTTTGCTTAAGTGTTAACCTGACGTCCATTAAATTGATACTTTGATCAGTATGTAGACCAACATTTTTTAGATTTTTATAACCTGAACTCCTATATCCTCAGACCCTATATAAACCTTATATTTTTTACTTAACTATTAATATAAGACATTGGCAACTGATGTAAAGCCTGTGAGCAGGGCAAACCTGTTTTGTTTGGCTTTTTTTTATACAAAATATATAGTACCCAGTATTTTAACTAACTAATGAACTGTCCAATGAGCTGATAGTGAACCTAACTGTCTGCTCTTTAACTGCCAAGTTACTGTTAACTAAGCCTAGCCTTTTAGCCTAGCTGTCAATGTGATCAGAGACCTGAGAAGGATAAATTATGAGCTAAGTACCAATCAAAATGACAGAGATGACTAGTTAGTCCATTACCTAGGCAGTGTCCCTGGCTCCTATGTTCTCCTGGCTTTTTGAGCAGAGGCAGTCCAGCCATCAGGCATAGAGGATGAGAAACTGCTGCTGTGGAAAGAGGAACAGGAGAGATTGACCTCACCTTGCCTCTCACAATGTGAGACAATGGCTCTTCAGGTGTCCCCGGCTTTGTCCACAGTTTAGGCTGGGCCCTAGCAGTGGGCCAGTTGGGGCAGTATTTCCCAGTGGTTAGCATACCACAATCCAGAGTTGCAGTCATCTGTCTTTGTGTCCAAATCTTCTCGGAGACCTTTGGGAGCTACTGCCAGGATTTTGGGACTTTCTGCCACAATAAACTTACATATGTTAAAATGCCATATTCATCAGATCTCTGATAAGCTTGAGGGCCAGCATATCTGAGTTACTCTTTGTTTTTATCATCTGTTTTAAACTGTGTCCTATAAAACAGAATGCTATTTAATCTAGTTCTAGCATATTTCTGAGATGCATGTTTTAGAACTATATATTTTAAGACAAATAGGCAAACTTTATAGTTACCCATCCTAGGCTTAACCTTAAAAAAACTTGAACAAGGAGACTAGGTAAGGCTCAACTGCAGTATTTAGCATGACTTTAAATCTGCTCTTTCTGAACTAAAATCAAAGCAAACCTTTTAATCTGATACAGTTTATAGAAAGGCTAGCAAATCTTGCTACTCCTACCACTTGCATTAAAATTAAACAGTAAAAAGCTTTTGCACTTAACACTGATATGACTATACATAACTGAGATACCTGAACAAAATGGTGGCAAACTCATAGTTTTACCCTCTTTATCTCTGAACCAGTATGGTGGCTGGCCACGTGTAACTGAACTCAGCTGGAAGTCCTAAACAAATATGGCAGCAAAACTACAGCTTTATGTGCTCTCTATCCCTGAACCATCATGGCAGCTAGCCATGTGTTAGCACAGGCTATGACTGACAATACCAAAAATAGCCATTAGGTGCTGTTGATGATACAGCAAACACTGTGGAGCATCCATAATCCCCCACAACCAAAAGTTCCCAGTGATCAAACAAGCTTTAAAAGAATTACTTTAGCCATACCAAAACTATCAGCTACCTCTCTGGCTTTTTATAACACATCCACTAACCTTCTGCAACATTCTATATACCTTCAGGTTCCTAGCTTTCTTTTTCTGGCTTAACCAGACATGCTTACTTTCTTACTTTCTTTTTTGCTTTTCAGACAACATAAAAACTCTCACTAAAATCCTTTCCATTTTGACATAATCCTGCAGAAGCCCAGAGTCTACGTATGATTTGCTTTCTATACATTACTATAAAGGGGAGTTTTGAAACTGCCATTTTTTTAAATAACTTTTCTGTAGCGGATAAGATGATCACAAATCAGCTTAACAAACAAACAGCTCTCCAAAAGATACATTTTAAAAACTGCATTTTTTTCAGTTAGCACAAACAATACGGCAGGGTTTGATTTAGTAAAATTAATAAAATACCCAAGATCATTGTCATACCCAAATGCCTGATAAACTTTAAACATTTTACAGCCTTAAACATTTCAAAACCAGATTTTAAAACCAGAATTTACCAGTGTAAGCAATTTAATTTTTAAAACCAATACCAATTAACCAATTAAAATAAGTTATCCTTTTAACCTAGAAGGAAATGAGAATTAACGTCCACCAGCTGGCCAAATTTTCCCGGGAACCATAATTTTAAAAGTTGAAACTAGATTTTAAGACCAAAATTTATCAGTGAAAACAACCTAATCTTCAGAACCAATATCAACTTAGAATAAGACTTTCTTCTTATCCTAAAAGGAAATAAAATCATTTTGACTCAGAGATTTTGCAACTTTGTTTTGTTTTTTTTTTTTTTTCCTGAGCCACACCATGTGGCAATTTACATTGTTGTTATTTAAACATGTGCATTTATAGACCCTACAAACACGTAGACACACATATCGTGTTTAAAACAAGAATTTGAATTTAACCTTAAATCATACCCAATTATTTTTTATCATATCAACCATTTAAGACCAGTTGAAAACAATTGGATAATGGCCATATATTTAAACAGACAGACTCAGCTGCAATTCTAAACATTACAGTAAGTACAGTTTTTTTTTTTTTTTTTTCTAAATTACTGTTTGATCTGTAAGTTGCAAGCCCCCTAGGTGGGAGGAGGGAAGAGAGGAGCAAGAGGGAGTGGTGAGCTCTTGCTGCTTACTTCCCTGCTAAGCTGGCATGTAGGCAAGGGGGAGGAGTTTTCCCTCACTCTCAGCAGCCAGAGCAGCTCCTATCAAGGAGCAGCTACGGTGCCAATCCCCGCCTAGCCATGTCTAAGGACTTTCATCCAGCAAGCCCATGAGCCTTGCCTACTCCCTTGGCTCCCTTGTGAGCTCTACTGTAGCTTACCTCCCCCGCAGGTCCTGAACCTGCTTCCTGGCTGGGCCTCTCCCCTCCCCCGTGCTCTTTTGCTGTAAAGTTAAACTTTTGGGAGTAGTGACAGTTTGTCCCATTTTTTCAAATACATAAAAAACACTTATCACACTTACTATAAAGACGAGACAGACAGAACAAAACACAAGCCTCACGGCACGAGATAAGACACAAAACTGAAAGCAAAAATTCAGATGGAGACTGTGTCAGAGGTCCGGTTCCTCTGTCTCCCAGATGAAACACGTAGCCTTCGAACAGGGGCGAGGCCCCGAGAAGTCCGAGTCGGCTCGTGCTTCCAGACAGACGAGAGGCGAGAAATCGGCTCTCTCCCCACTCAGATGGGATCCGTGAAAACAGCTCCCTACAGAACACTCCTGAGACGTCTCCCAGGAGCCACGGAAAGAAAGTCCGATTCCGTCAACTCCTTTAGATTCCCGAAATACAGATGACTTGGGCCAAGCCTCAGACCACAGGGAGACTCGAACCCCCTGGAAGCAGACACACACAAAACAGACTGCTTAACACCACGATACACAAGACTCACAGAACAAATGCTGGCAGTCTTACCTCCCGACGCTGGATCAGTGGTCCCTGGGCAGGGGTCTCAGATCTCGCTGGGGCCTCCAAATGAAAGACTCCCGATGGGTGTCTTCCGTAAGGGAGGCCCCCTCCCAAGGATCAACGAGACCAGATGTTCGGCTGCAAACAGCAAGAGGCTTTATTTTGATACACGGGTACCCGGGGCGACAAAGTCTCTTGGAAGACTTGCGCGCCCCCTGAGTGGAAAGCTGGGCTTTTTATAGGGTCTCAGAGCAAAAGCGCAGGTACAGAAGCGAGAAGCATAGTTACAGGGAGCTGATTGGTACATTTAAATGAGACCACAACTTGAGTCAGAGTTTGGCAGGGACACCATGATATCAGGAACTGGGTGGTCGGAAAGGTCATGATGGCTCTCAATCTTGGGACTACCACCTGTTGTTTGTCTTAGGGCTCCTATCTCAGCTGGAACAGTCTCACTATTTGTCTTAGGGCCCCTATCTCAGCTGGAACAGTCTCACAAACTTCTCATATGCGTGGTCAGCACAAATTGATTTTTGGCTCAACTGGGGCAGCCTGACCGCAGATATCCCCAGCAGCTGGGTCTCTTCAGCTACTTCCCTCCACAGCCCACAAGAGTTACTCAAAACAGTGTTATCCTTCAGAGTTTCTCAAAACAGTGCTGTACAAAATGACATTAACTATTAGCTGCTTGTAACTTTTGGTGAGGCGGGGGTCTTTCAGCACTACTTTGTAAACTAAATCACATGTGTGTCACTCGCTCAATTAGGAATACAGGAAAACTGAAAAGCAATATATCGAAATGTATGGCAAAGAAACAAGTCTTCATCGAAAGAACAGAAATGCAAAGCACAACTTTGTAAACTAATTCACATTCGTTTGCCTCTTCAATTATTATAACAGGAAAACTGAAAAGTGATATAACCCTAACCTAACCTAAGCACCTAGCCTTAACCCTAACCCTAATCCTAATCCTAACCCTAACCCTAACCCTAACCCTAACCCTATCCTAACTCTAAGCCTAACCCTAACCTAACCCTAACTTGTTCCTAACAGGAACAAGTTTCCAACGAAAGAACATAAACGCAAAGCACTACTTTGTACACCAAATCACATGTGTGCCACTCACTCAATTAGGAATACAGGAAAACTGAAAAGTGATATAATGCACTGTACAGCACAGGAACAAGTTTCAAATGAAAGAAAACAAAGCACTACTTTTATTTTTTAACTTGATGTTTTGTTTTATTTATTTATTTTTTAAATGCTGTTTATTCAGGAACCTTGAACAATCATCTGACCCTGGGGAAAGCCAGCCCACTTTAAATAGCCTCTGGGTAACCAACCTCAGCATGCCATGTGGGCAATGCAGATAGGTCCACATACATGGAAGCAAGCCAGATCCTCAACCTTAGCAAAATGTGGAGTTGTTTGTGACAGAGAGCACTCACCATCGGGAAGGTGGAAGGCAGAAACCAGCTCCATCTTTCAGCCGCGACATTATGCAGCTCTTTACAGTTCTTTTTTTTTTTGCTTTGGACGCATCAGGTAAGAGTAGAGGTCTGATCTCTGATATTAGAAATAAATTGGGACTTTGTACTGATGTTCATTTGGGTGTCATCCACCCAAAGAGCATCAGACCCGTCTGAAACCTTTTTCTCAGAGGCGGGACCTGGGGCATCAACCTGCATGCAATCAGACATGCTCTTCTCTGGGTCCAAGGCTGCTGACCCTGAGTGCAGTGCTTAGCCTTGCATCCTGAGCGTAGCATTTTGGCTTTTTATGGTAGCCAACCATGCTTGGGGAGAATGTCCTGCTTCAATGGCTGTAAAGGCCTGAATGGTCATGGCTGCATCACACTGTTGTGAGACTCTAATCTTGCATATATACCACAGGCAAACCAAGGTGACCAACACCAGAAGGCCTGCTAACGCTCCCATGCCCGCCCATTCCTTCAGATGATTCATGGCTGCAGCAATCCATGATGATAATCCTTTGGCTAGTCCTGTGTCCACTCTGGTAGAATTTACCATGACAATGGACACTCTCAGCTGGTCCATTGTAGTATCGAATTCTCCAGTGCAATTACATAAATATAGCTTGACAATTGTTTAGACAGATTTGCAGCACAGGGAAAAGTCTCATGTTGTATGTTAGTGAAACAAAGACCAGCATACTTTCATTGACAGCCAAGTTGAGCGATTTGCCATAGGGTATCAATTTGCTCCTGCACGAGGTCAAACCTCTGATTGAACACCATCAAACCTCCTTTAGTTGAGCATTAATTCCTTTTTGTACATCTAAGGCATGAGCTACCTTGGCTAAAAGGTTAATCAGGGTCTGAGCAGTCTGCCCAGTATGACTCATGGCTAATGCTGTGGTGGTAGCTCCAACAGCCGCCAATGAGATGGCAGTAACAATGGCAGCTGTAATTCCAAGATCCCTTTTCTGTCTGAAGAGAGTCATAGCGTGAGGGCATCAACGGGCACAGGCACCCAGCGAGGCATGTGAGTAACCAGCTAGTAAATTTACTAGCATTACAGCATTGGGCAAAAAAGCAAGTATCATTACTACAATTACTTGGCTCTATCTGGCTAATAATGAATAAAAATGGGGGATGTAAACAAACAGGTGTGGGCTTATAGGAAATATTATGAGAAGCCTTAACCCCCTCGGTGGAACATCTTGCATTGGTTCTAGAATTAGCAGTGGTGGTGTCCGAGGTCTGAGTAGGTTCAGGAGACCATTGCCCCCAGGGGCGAGACGTGCTCCATTTAAATTGACTAACTCCATGTTTTCCTCCACTTTTGAAAGTCATTTAAGGTTCTTAAATTATTATTTTTTCCCTTTTTTTTAAATGTTTCATCAATTACACTTTATCCACTCTGCATCCCCCCATAAGCCCCTCCCTCCCCTCCCAAGCCCACCCTCCCCTCTCCCTCTGCATGCATGCCACTCCCCAAGTCCACTGATAGGGGAGGTTCTCCTCTCCTTTCTGATCTTACTCCATCAGTTCACATCAAAAGGGGCTGCATTGTCCTCTACTATGGCCTGGTAAGGTTGCTCCCCCTCAGGAGGAGGTGACTAAAGAGCAGGCCAGTCAGTTCATGTCAGAGGCAGCCCCTCTTCTCATTACTATGTAACCCAATTGGACTCTGAACTGCCCTGGGCTACATCTGTGCAGGGGTTCTGGGTTATCTCTATGAATAGTCCTTGGTTGGAGTATGAGTCTCTGGGAAGTTCCCTGTGTTCAAATTTTCTTGTTCTGTTGCTCTCCTTGTGGAGACCCTGTCCTCTCCAGCTCTTGCTCTTTCCCAGTTCTTACATAAAATTCCATTCACTCTGCCCAACAGTTGCCCATCAGGCTTAGCTTCTGCTTTGATAGTCTGTAGGGCAGAGGCTTTCAGAGACCCTCTGTGGTAGGTTCCTAGGTTGTTTCCTGTTTTCTTCTTCTTCTGATGTCCATCCTCTTTGCCTTTCTGGATGGGGATTAGACATTTTAGTTGGGGTCCTCTCTCTTGCTTAGTTTCTTTAGATGCACAGGTTTTAGTGGGTTTGTCCTATGTTGTATGTCTATATGAGTGAGTATATACCATGTGTGTCTTTTTGATTCTGGGACAACTCACTCAGGATGATCCTTTCCAGATCCCACCATTTACCTGCAAATTTCATGATTTCCTGATTTTTCATTGGTGAGTAATATTCCATTGTGTAGATGTACCACATTTTCTGCATCCATTCTTCAGTTGAGGGGCATCTGGGTTGTTTCCAGCTTCTGGCTATTACAAATAAATCTGCTACGAACATGGTTGAGCAAATTTCCTTTTTGTGTGCTTGAGCCTTTTTTGGATATATGCCTAGAAGTGGTATGGCTGGATCTTGGGGAAGCACTATTCCTAGTTGTCTGAAAAAACGCCAGATTGATTTCCAGAGTGGTTGTACCAGTTTACATTCCCACCAGCAGTGGAGAAGGGTTCCTCTTTCTCCACAACCTCTCCAGCATGTGTTGTCACTTGAGTTTTTGATCTTGGCCATTCTCATGGGTGTAAGGTGAAATCTCAGGGTTGTTTTGATTTGCATTTCCCTAATGGCTAGTGAGGTTGAGCATTTCTTTAAGTGCTTCTCTGCCATTCGGTATTCCTCTACAGAGAATTCTCTGTTTAGCTCTGTTCCCCATTTTTTAAGTGGATTACTTGGTTTCCTGCTTTTCAGCTTCTTTTGTTCTTTATATATACTTGATATGAGTCCTCTGTCAGATAAAGGGTTGGTGAAGATTCTTTCCCAATCTGTAGGAGGTCGCTTTGTTTTGATGACGGTGTCCTTTGCTTTGCAGAAGCTTTTCAGTTTCATGAGGACCCGTTTATTGATTGTTGCTCTTAGAGCCTGTGCTGTTGGAGTTCTGTTCAGGAAGTTTTCCCCTGTACCAATGAGTTCTAGGGTATTCCCCACTTTTTTTTTTTTTTTTTTTCCCGATTTAATGTGTCTGGTTTTATGTTGAGGTCTTTGATCCACTTGGACTTCAGTTTTGTGCAGGGTGATAAGTATGGATCTATTTTCATTTTTCTACATGTAGACATCCAGTTGGACCAGCACCATTTGTTGAAGATGCTATCTTTTTTCCATTGTATGATTTTGGCGTCTTTGTCAAATATCAGGTGTCCATAAGTGTGTGGGTTTATTTCCGGGTCCTTGGTTCAGTTCCATTGATCCACCATTCTGTTTCTATGCCAGTACCATGCAGTTTTTAAAACTGTTGCTCTATAGTACAACTTAAGATCAGGGATGGAGATACCTCCAGAAGATCTTTTATTGTAGAGGATTGTTTTAGCAATTCTGGGTTTCTTGTTATTCCATATGAAGTTGAGAATTTTTCTTTCCAAGTCTGTAAAGAATTGTGTTGGTAATTTGATGGGCATTGCATTGAATCTGTAGATTGCTTTTGTTAAGATGACCATTTTTACTATGTTAATCCTACCAAGCCATGAGCATGGGAGATCTTTCCATCTTCTCATATCTTCTTCTAGTTCTTTCTTCAGAGATTTGAAATTTTTTTTCATACAAGTCTTTGACTTCCTTGGTTAGCATTACTCCGAGGCACCGTATGTTATTTGTGGCTATTGTGAAGGGTGTTGTTTCCCTAATTTCTTTCTCAGCCCTTTTGTCTTTTGTATACAGGAGGGCTACTGATTTTTTTTGAGTTAATTTTGTATCCGGCCACTTTGCTGAAGGTGTTTATCAGCTGTAGGAGTTCCTTGGTAGAGTTTTTGGGGTCAATCACGTATACCATCATATCATCTGCGAATAGTTATAATTTGACTTCTTCCTTTCCAATTTGTATCCCCTTGATCTCCTTCAACTGTCTTATTGCTCTAGCAAGGACTTCCAGAATTATGTTGAAGAGATATGGAGAGTGTGGGCAGCCTTGTCTTGTCCTTGATTTCAGTGGGATTGCTTTAAGTTTCTCTCCATTCAGTTTGATGTTGGCTATAGGTTTGCTGTATATCGCCTTTACTATGTTTAGATATGTGCCTTGTATCCCTGATCTCTCCAATACTTTAAACATGAATGGATGTTGGATTTTGTCAAAGGCTTTTTCAGCATCTAGGGAGATTATCATGTTTTTTTTTTTTTTTCTTTCAATTTGTTAATATGGTGGATCACATTGATGGATTTCCGTATATTGAACCATCCCTGCATACCTGGGATGAAGCCTACTTGGTCATGGTGGATGATATCTTTGATGTGTTCTTGTATTCGGTTTGCTAGTATTTTGTTGAGTATTTTTTCATCAATGTTCATAAGGGAGATTGGCCTGAAATTCTCTTTCTTTGTTGAGTCTTTGTGAGATTTAGGTACCAAGGTGACTGTGGCTTCATAGAATGAGTTTGGTAATGCTCCTTCTGTTTCTATTTTGTGGAATAGTTTGAAGAGAGTTGTTGTTAGCTCTTCTTTGAATGTTTGGTAGAATTCTGCGCTGAAACCATCAAGGTCCTGGGCTTTTTTTGGATGGGAGACTTTCGATGACTGCTTCTATTTCCTTGGGGGATATAGGACTATTTAATTGATTTACCTGGTCCTGATTTAGATTTGGTAAGTAGAATCGATCAAGAAAATTGTCCATTTCATTTAAATTTTCAAATTTTGTTCCGTATAGACTTTTGAAGTAAGTCCTAATGATTGCTTAGATTTCCTCAGTGTCTGTAGTTATGTCCCCCTTTTCATTTCTGATTTTGTTGATTTGGATGGTGTCTCACTGCCTTTTAGTTAGCTTGGCTAAGGGTTTGTCTATCTTGTTGATTTTCTCAAAGAACCAGCTCTTGGTTTCATTGATTCTTTGAATTGTTTTATTTGTTTCTAATTGATTGATTTCAGCCCTGAGTTTGATTATTTCCAGCCGTCTGCTCCTTCTTGGTGTGTCTGCTTCTTCTTTTTCTAGGGTTTTTAAGTGAGCCATTAAGTTGCTTGAATGCGCTGTCTCAAATTTCTTCCTGAAGGCACTTAGTGCTATGATCTTTCCTCTTAGCACTGCTTTCATTGTGTCCCACAAGTTTGGGTATGTTGTGTCTTCATTTTCATTGAGTTCTAGGAAGATTTTAATTTCTTTCTTTATTTCTTCCCTGACCCAGCTGTCTTTTAGTAGCAAGTTGTTCAGTTTCGATGTATGTGTAGGCTTTTTGCTATTTCTGTTGTTACTGTGGTCCAGCTTTATTCCATGGTGATCCGACAGGATACAAGGGATTATTTCAATCTTCCTGTATTTGTTGAGGCTTGCTTTGTGACCAACTATGTGGTCTATTTTGGAGAAGGTTCCATGAGGTGCTGAGAAGAAGGTAAATTCTTTTGTGTTTTGGTGTAGGGTTCTGTAAATATCTGTTAGGTCCTTTTGGTTCATTACCTCTGTTAAAGATATTGTTTCTTTGTTTAATTTCTGTTTTGTTGACCTGTCCTTTGTTGAGAGTGGGGTGTTGAAGTCTCCTACTATTAGTGTGTGGGGAGCTATATGTGGTTTAAGTTTTATCAATGTTTCTTTCACAAATGTGGGTGCCCTTGTATTTGGGGCATAGACGTTCAGGATTGTGATGTCTTCTTGGTGGAATTTTCCCTTGATGAGTATGAAGTGTCCTTCCCCATCTCTTTTGATTAATTTTAGTTGAAAGACTATTTTATCACATATTAGAATGGCTACTCCTGCTTGCTTCTTGGGTCCATTTGCTTGAAAAGCTGTCTTCCATCCCTTTACCCTCAGGTAATGTCTATCTTTGTGTCTTAGGTGTGTTTCTTGTATACAACAGATTGCTGGGTTTTGTTTACGCATCCATTCTGTTAGTCTGTGTCTTTTTATTGGAGAATTCAGTCCATTGATATTGAGAGAGAGTAATGACCAGTGGCTGTTAAATCCTTTTACTTTGATGTTGGCTGTGGTCATACGGTTGTGTGCTTGGTTGCTTTTTGTTTTACTGAAGTGAGGTTATTTATTTCCTGTGTTTTCTTGAATGTAGCTAGCTTTCTTGGGTTGTGAGTACTGCTGTGGTGTCTCGGAGCACTCAGTTCTGTCTGTTTGCAATCTGCAGTCTGCTAGACTTTCCCTAGGTGACCCCAGCAGCACTGTTTCTTCCTTCTCTGTGGGGTCCTCTCCGGACTGGGGTTCCCAGTCCCTGTTGTACTGGGGCGCACAGGTTGTCTGTACCGCTGAGCTGAGCGCAAAGCTCTCTGCATGCGGCAGGAGCTTGGCTGTGATGGTGGCAGAGAATTTCCGGGGAGAGACTGGGTGAACTGCGATCAGACCCGCAACCCTGTTTCCCCGTGGGGTCCCCCCGAGACTGGGACTCCCAGTCTCAGGTACCCTTGTGCCCACAGATCAGCCTGGGGAAGTGGCAGGGACCCGCCCGCTTGCGGCTCCAGCCCAGAGACCCAAAGCCCACGTTACCAGGGATTTCTTCCAGGTTCTGGCTGTGCAGCCGAGAGTGGACCCGACCGATTCCCACACCGGGGGAGCCTCCCCTCAACTGGGAAACATGATCGATGTAGTTTCAGGGCCCTGAGTTCAGTCTCCTGGTCGCTGCCCGAATAGTGCTGTCTTGCTGCTCAGAAGTGCTGTTTTCCCGGCGCCACCATCTTGGCTCCAAAGCACTACTTTTAAATGGAATCACATGTGTGTCGCTCGCTCAATTAGGAATACAGAAAAACTGAAAAGTGTTACCCCGCACTGTACGGCACAGAAACAAGTTTCCATCGAAAGAACAGAAATGCAAAGCACAACTTTGTAAAGTAATTCACATACGTGTCGCCCGTTCAATTATTATAACAGGAAAACTGAAAAGTGATATATCGAACTGTACAGCACAGGAACAAGTTTCCATCGAATGAAGAGAAACACAAAGCACAACTTCGTACAATAATTCACATACATGTCGCCCGTTCAATTATTATCACAGTCAAACTGAAAAGTGATATATCACACTGTACAGCACAGAAACAAGTTTCCAACAGAAGAACAGAAACGCAAAGCACTACTTTGTTAACTAAATCACATGTGTGTCGCTCACTCAATTAGGAATACAGGGAAACTGAAAACCGATAAATCGAATTGTACGGCAAGGAAACAAGTTTTCATTGAAAGAACAGAAACGGAAAGCACAACTTTGTAAACTAATTCACATTCGTGTCGCCTGTTCAATTATTATAACATGAAAACTTAAAAGTGATATAACCCTCACCCTAACCCCAAGCTCCTAACCCTAACCCTAACCCTAACCCTAACCCTAAACCTAAAACTAACCCTAACCCTAAGCACCTAACCCTAACCCTAACCCTAGGCCTAACCCTAACCTTAACCCTAACTTGTTCCAAACATGAACAAGTTTCAAACGAAAGAACAGAAACGCAAAGCACTACTTTGTAAACTAAATCACATGTGTGCAACTCGCTCAATTAGGAATACAGGAAAACTGAAAAGTGACATAACACACTGTACAGCACAGGAACAAGTTTCAAACAAAAGAACAGAAGAGCAAAGCACTACTTTTAAATGGAATCACATGTGTGTCGCTTGCTCAATTAGGAATACAGGAAAACTGAAAAGTGTTATCTCGCACTTTATGGCACAGAAACAAGTTTCCATCGAAAGAAGAGAAACGCAAAACACAACTTTGTAAACTAATTCACCTTACCTGTCGCCCGTTCAATTATTATAACAGGAAAACTGATAAGTGATATATCGATCTGTACAGCACAGAAACAAGTTTCCAACAGAAGAACAGAAACGCAAAGCACTACTTGGTAAACTAAATCACATGTGTGTTGTTCACTCAATTAGGAATACAGGAAAAATGAAAATCTATATATTGAAATGTACAGCAAAGAAACAAGTTCTCATCGACAGAACAGAAATGCAAAGCACAACTTTTAAACTAATTCACATTCGTGTTGCCTGTTCAATTATTATAAGAGGAAAACTGAAATGTGATATAACCCTAACCGTAATCCTAAGCCTCTAACCCTAACCGTAACCCTAAGCCCCTAACCCTAACCCTAACCCTAACCCAAACCCTAACCCTAACACCTAACCCTAACCCTAACCCTTACCCTAACCCTACCCTAACCCTAACCCTAACCCTAAACCTAAGCCTAACCCTAACCCTAACCCTAACTTGTTCCTAACAGGAACAAGTTTCTAACGTAAGAACATAAACCAAAGCACTACTTTGTAAACTAAATCACCTGTGTGCCACTCGCTCAGTTAGGAATACAGGAAAACTGAAAGGTGATATATCACACTGTACAGCCCAGAAACAAGTTTCCAACAGAAGTACAGAAAAGCAAAGCACTACTTTTAAACGGAATCACATGTGTTTCCCTCGCTCAATTAGGAATAGAGGAAAACAGAAAAGTGTTATCTCCCACTGTACAGCACACAAACAAGTTTCCATTGAAAGAAGAGAAACGCAAAGCACAACTTTGTAAACTAATTCACATACGTTTTACCTGTTCAATTATTATAACAGGAAAACTGAAAAGTGATATATCACACTGTACAGCACAGGAAGAAGTTTCCATCAGAAGAACAGAAACGGATAGCACTACTTTGTAAACTAAATCACTTGTATGCCATCAATTAGGAATACAGTAAAACAGCGATATATCGAAATGTACCTAGAACAGAAAAGCAAAGCACTACTTTTAAACGGAATCACATGTGTTTCCAACAGAAGTCTACTTTTAAGCGGAATTAGGAATAGAGGGAAAACAGAAAAGTGTTATCTCCCACTGTACAGCACACAAACAAGTTTCCATTGAAAGAAGAGAAACGCAAAGCACAACTTTGTAAACTAATTCACATACGTTTTACCTGTTCAATTATTATAACAGGAAAACTGAAAAGTGATATATCACACTGTACAGCACAGGAAGAAGTTTCCATCAGAAGAACAGAAACGGATAGCACTACTTTGTAAACTAAATCACTTGTATGCCACTCGCTCAATTAGGAATACAGTAAAACTGAAAAGCGATATATCGAAATGTACAGCAAAGAAACAAGTTTTCATCAAAAGAACAGAAACGCTTAGCACAACTTTGTAAACTAATTCACATTCGTGTCGCCTGTTCAATTATTATAACAGGAAAACTGAAAAGTGATAAAAACCTAACCCTAACCCTAAGCCCCTAACCCTAACCTTAACCCCTAACCCTAACCCAAACCCTAACTCAAAACTAACCCTAACCCTAACCCCAACCCTAACCCTAACCCTAACTTGTTCCTAACAGGAACAAGTTTCCAACGAAAGAACAGAAATGCAAAGCACTACTTTGTAAACAAAATCACATGTGTGCAACTCGCTCAATTAAGAATACAGGAAACCTGAAAAGTGATATAACGCACTGTATAGCACAGGAACAAGTTTCGAACGTAAGTACAGAAAAACAAAGCACTACCTTTAAAGGGAATCACATATGTGTCGATCGCTCAATTAGGAATACAGGAAAACTGAAAAGTGTTACCTCGCACTGTAAGGCACAGAAAGAAGTTTCCATCGAAAGAACAGAAACGCAAAGCACAACTTTGTAAACTAATTCACATACGTGTCATCCATTCAATTATTATAACAGTCAAACTGAAAAGTGATACATCACACTGTACAGCACAGAAACCAGTTTTCCAACAGAAGAAGAGAAACTCAAATCACTACTTTGTAAACTAAATCACATGTGTGTCCCTCGCTCAATTAGGAATACAGGAAAACTGAAAAGTGATATATCGAAATGTATGGCAAAGAAACAAGTTTTCATCGAAAGAACAGAAACGCAAAGCACAACTTTGTAAACTAATTCACATTCGTTTCGTCTCTTCAATTAGTATAACAGGAAAACTGAAAAGTGATATAACCCTAACCCTAACCCTAATACCCTAACCCTAACCCTAATCCTAACCCTAACCCTAACCCCTAACCCTAAGGCTAACCCTAACCCTAACCCTAACCCTACCCTAACCCTAAACCTAACCGTAACTCTAACTTGTTCCTAACATTAACAAGTTTCCAACGAAAGAACTTAAACGCAAAGCACTACTTTTTAAACTAAATCACATGTGTGCCACTTGATCAATTAGGAATACAGCAAAACTGAAAAGTGATATAATGCACTGTACTGCACAGGAACAAGTTTCGAACGAAAGAACAGAAAAGCAAAGCACTACTTTTAAATGGAATCACATATGTTTAGCTCGCTCAATTAGGAATACAGGAAAACTGAAAAGCGATATATCGAAATGTAGGGCAAATAAACAAATTTTCATCGAAAGAACAGAAACGCAAAGCACAACTTAATAAACTAATTCACATACGTGTCGCCTGTTCAATTATTATAACAGCAAACTGAAAAGTGATATATCAAACTGTACAGCACAGGAACAAGTTTCCATCGAAAGAAAAGAAAAACATAAAGCAGAACTTTTGTAAACTAATTCACAAACGTGTTGCCCGTTCATTTAATATAACAGGAAAACTGAAATGTGACATATCACACTGTTCAGCACAGAAATAAGTTTCCAACAGATGAACAGAAATGCAAAGCACTGAAAGACTCCCGATGGGTGTCTTCAGTCAGGGAGACCCCCTCCCAAGGATCAAGAGACCAGATGTTCGGCTGCAAACAACAAGAGGCTTTATTTTGATACACGGATACCCGGGGCGACAAAGTCTCTTGGAAGACTTGCGTGCCCCCTGAGTGGAAAGCTGGGCTTTTTATAGGGTCTCAGAGCAAAAGCGCAGGTACAGAAGCGAGAAGCATAGTTACAGGGAGCTGATTGGTACATTTAAATGAGACCACAATTTGAGTCAGAGTTTGGCAGGGACACCATGATATCAGGAACTGGGTGGTCGGAAAGGTCATGATGGCTCTCAATCTTGGGACCGCCACCTGTTGTTTGTCTTAGGGCTCCTATCTCAGCTGGAACAGTCTCACAAACTTCTCATATACGTGGTCAGCACAAATTGATATTTGGCTCAACTGGGGCAGCCTGACCGCAGATATCCCCAGCAGCTGGTCTCTTCAGCTAGTTCCCTCCCTAGGCAACAGAGTTTCTCAAAACAGTGGTATCCTTCAGAGTTTCTCAAAACAGTGCTGTACAAAATGCCATTAACTATTAGCTGCTTCTAACTTTTGGTGAGGCGGGGGTCTTTCATTCCCCCCTTTTTCTTCTAACTTAGAATGGAATCTTTCATTCTAGGGCCTAGGGAGAGTTAATTTCTGTCTCCTGCTGTTTAAACTGATGATACTGCTGGGTTAACACCAACGCTTGTATGACAGAGAGCCGGTGGCTTTATTGAACCAACTCTCGAACCAGCTTTGTCCTGACTCAAAGAACTGCTGTCTCTGTCTGAGTCTTCCTTTAAGCCAAGAAGAACTATTACAGGGTCTCTCTAGGCTTTTAGCCCAGTTGCTGCAATATTAGTGTCCATTTCAGCTAAGCAGATGCCCAAGATAATAGCTAATGCCAGGGAGCCCCTTTTGACTTAGCATTTCAGCCTGCTAGGGGGGATTTGGGCGTAGTTCCGTCTTCTGGAGCTTCTTCGAGCTGACCGTTGGACCGTAGGCATCAGGGGCTAGGAAGGCTGAAATGCCAGTCAAAGGCTGGGCAATAAGGGAGTCCCAAGCATCTGGTTCATTGATCTACCCGAAGAGGCAGGGAGCAATCATGTCAGTTTCCAGAAAGTCCAGATCTCAGTTTGCAGTCCACAACTGATGCCAGAACAGAGTCAAAAAGGTGAAAATCTGCTGAGACTAATTCAGACTAGAGACAGAAGTTAAGATTTGTCTGTTAAATGGAAAAAGTGAGAAATCCCAACACCAGGAAAAAAACTCTTCTGGGATCCATTTGAGCTATGCCAGATCTAGGTCTTATGACCTTTTAATTTTATAAACTCATATAAATTTTTGGTATCAGAAAAGTTACATTTCAGCAAATCTAATACAGCAACATTTTGAGAGTAACAGATAAAAACTATATCCAACAGAATTGGTACCATTCAGCTGTTTGTTTTATATCTTTTATAAACAACTTAAGTGTGTCCATGTGGCAGCCTTTTTGGAGTTAATGCCATCTGAGCAGTGGAACTCAGCTTCTTGGCTATTTTTCAAAGTCCAGTTTCTTACCGACTGACCTTGGTGGTCTTACAGTGGACTGCTCTGACCCTGAGAAACTCCGTGCAACCATAGTAACCAGAGAGCACCTATATTTTGGCTAAGTAAGATTGCCTGCGTGAGAAACTGCTTGAGAAAACTTTTTTTTTTTTTTTTTTTTTTTTTTTTTTTTTTTTTTTTTTTTTTTACTTAAGTGTTAACCTGACGTCCATTAAATTGATACTTTGATCAGTATGTAGACCAACATTTTTTAGATTTTTATAACCTGAACTCCTATATCCTCAGACCCTATATAAACCTTATATTTTTTACTTAACTATTAATATAAGACATTGGCAACTGATGTAAAGCCTGTGAGCAGGGCAAACCTGTTTTGTTTGGCTTTTTTTTTTATACAAAATATATAGTACCCAGTAGTTTTAACTAACTAATGAACTGTCCAATGAGCTGATAGTGAACCTAACTGTCTGCTCTTTAACTGCCAAGTTACTGTTAACTAAGCCTAGCCTTTTAGCCTAGCTGTCAATGTGATCAGAGACTTGAGAAGGATAAATTATGAGCTAAATACCAATCAAAATGACAGAGATGACTAGTTAGTCCATTACCTAGGCAGTGTCCCTGGCTCCTATGTTCTCCTGGCTTTTTGAGCAGAGGCAGTCCAGCCATCAGGCATAGAGGATGAGAAACTGCTGCTGTGGAAAGAGGAACAGGAGAGATTGACCTCACCTTGCCTCTCACAATGTGAGACAATGGCGCTTCAGGTGTCCCCGGCTTTGTCCACAGTTTAGGCTGGGCCCTAGCAGTGGGCCAGTTGGGGCAGTATTTCCCAGTGGTTAGCATACCACAATCCAGAGTTGCAGTCATCTGTCGTTGTGTCCAAATCTTCTCGGAGACCTTGGGGAGCTACTGCCAGGATTTTGGGACTTTCTGCCACAATAAACTTACATATGTTAAAATGCCATATTCATCAGATCTCTGATAAGCTTGAGGGCCAGCATATCTAAGTTACTCTTTGTTTTTATCATCTGTTTTAAACTGTGTCCTATAAAACAGAATGCTATTTAATCTAGTTCTAGCATATTTCTGAGATGCATGTTTTAGAACTCTATATTTTAAGACAAATAGGCAAACTTTATAGTTACCCATCCTAGGCTTAACCTTAAAAAAAAAAAAAAAAACTTGAACAAGGAGACTAGGTAAGGCTCAACTGCAGTATTTAGCATGACTTTAAATCTGCTCTTTCTGAACTAAAATCAAAGCAAACCTTTTAATCTGATACAGTTCATAGAAAGGCTAGCAAATCTTGCTACTCCTACCACTTGCATTAAAATTAAACAGTAAAAAGCTTTTGCACTTAACACTGATATGACTATACATAACTGAGATACCTGAACAAAATGGTGGCAAACTCATAGTTTTCCCTCTTTATCTCTGAACCAGTATGGTGGCTGGCCACGTGTAGTAAAACTACAGCTTTATGTGCTCTCTATCCCTGAACCATCATGGCAGCTAGCCATGTGTTAGCACAGGCTATGACTGACAATACCAAAAATAGCCACTAGGTGCCATTTTTTTAAATAACTCTTCTGTAGCGGATAAGATGATCACAAATCAGCTTATCAAACAAACAGCTCTCCACAAGATACATTTTAAAAACTGCAATTTTTTCAGTTAGCACAAACAATACGGCAGGGTTTTATTTAGTAAAATTAATAAAAAACCCAAGATCATTGTCATACCCAAATGCCTTATAAACTTTAAACATTTTACAGCCTTAAACATTTCAAAACCAGATTTTAAAACCAGAATTTACCAGTGTAAGCAATTTAATTTTTAAAACTAATACCAATTAACCAATTAAAATAAGTTATCCTTTTAACCTAGAAGGAAATGAGAATTAACGTCCACCAGCTGGCCAAATTTTCCCGGGAACCATAATTTTAAAAGTTGAAACTAGATTTTAAGACCAAAATTTATCAGTGAAAACAACCTAATCTTCAGAACCAATATCAACTTAGAATAAGACTTTCTTCTTATCCTAAAAGGAAATAAAATCATTTTGACTCAGAGATTTTGCAACCTTTTTTTTTTTTTTTTTTTTTCCTGAGCCACACCATGTGGCAATTTACATTGTTGTTATTTAAACATGTGCATTTATAGACCCTACAAACACGTAGACACATATACGTGTTTAAAACAAGAATTTGAATTTAACCCTAAATCATACCCAATTATTTTTTTATCATATCAACCATTTAAGACCAGTTGAAAACAATTGGATAATGGCCATATATATAAACAGACAGACTCAGCTGCAATTCTAAACATTACAGTGAGTACATTTTTTTTTTCTAAATTGCTGTTTGATCTGTAAGTTGCAAGCCCCCTAGGTGAGAGGAGGGAAGAGAGGAGCAAGAGGGAGTGGTGAGCTCTTGCTGCTTACTTCCCTGCTAAGCTGGCATGAAGGCAAGGGGGAGGAGTTTTTCCTCACTCTCAGCAGCCAGAGCAGCTCCTATCATGGAGCAGCTACGGTGCCAATCCCCGCCTAGCCATGTCTAAGGACTTTCATCCAGCAAGCCCATGAGCCTTGCCTACTCCCTTGGCTCCCTTGTGAGCTCTACTGTAGCTTACCTCCCCCGCAGGTCCTGAACCTGCTTCCTGGCTGGGCCTCTCCCCTCCCCCGTGCTCTTTTGCTGTAAAGTTAAACTTTTGGGAGTAGTGACAGTTTGTCCCATTTTTTCAAATACATAAAAAACACTTATCACACTTACTATAAAGATGAGACAGACAGAACAAAACACAAGCCGCACGGCACAAGATAAGACACAAAACTGAAAGCAAAAATTCAGATGGAGACTGTGTCGGAGGTCCGGTTCCTCTGTCTCCCAGATGAAACACGTAGCCTTCGAACAGGGGCGAGGCCCCGAGAAGTCCGAGTCGGCTCGTGCTTCCAGACAGACGAGAGCCGAGAAATCGGCTCTCTCCCCACTCAGATGGGAACCGTGAAAACAGCTCCCTACAGAACACTCCTGAGACGTCTCCCAGGAGCCACGGAAAGAAAGTCCGATTCCGTCAACTCCTTTAGATTTCCGAAATACAGATGACTTGGGCCAAGCCTCAGACCACAGGGAGACTTGAACCCCCTGGAAGCAGACACACACAAAACAGACTGCTTAACACCACGATACACAAGACTCACAGAACAAAAAGCCGGAAGTCTTACCTCCCGACGCTGGATCAGTGGTCCCTGGGCAGGGGTCTCAGATCTCGCTGGGTCCTCCAAATGAAAGACTCCCGATGGGTGTCTTCCGTCAGGGAGACCCCCTCCCAAGGATCAACGAGACCAGATGTTCGGCTGCAAACAGCAAGAGGCTTTATTTTGATACACGGGTACCCGGGGCGACAAAGTCTCTTGGAAGACTTGCGCGCCCCCTGAGTGGAAAGCTGGGCTTTTTATAGGGTCTCAGAGCAAAAGCGCAGGTACAGAAGCGAGAAGCATAGTTACAGGGAGCTGATTGGTACATTTAAATGAGACCACAACTTGAGTCAGAGTTTGGCAGGGACACCATGATATCAGGAACTGGGTGGTTGGAAAGGTCATGATGGCTCTCAATCTTGGGACTGCCATCTGTTGATTGTCTTAGGGCTCCTATCTAAGCTGGAACAGTCTCACTATTTGTCTTAGGGCCCCTATCTCAGCTGGAACAGTCTCACAAACTTCTCATATGCGTGGTCAGCACAAATTGATTTTTGGCTCAACTGGGGCAGCCTGACCGCAGATATCCCCAGCAGCTGGGTCTCTTCAGCTAGTTCCCTCCACAGCCCACAATAGTTTCTCAAAACAGTGGTATCCTTCAGAGTTTCTCAAAACAGTGCTGTACAAAATGACATTAACTATTAGCTGCTTGTAACTTTTGGTGAGGCGGGGGTCTTTCAGCACTACTTTGTAAACTAAATCACATGTGTGTCGCTCGCTCAATTAGGAATACAGGAAAACTGAAAAGCGATATATCAAAATGTATGGCAAAGAAACAAGTCTTCATCGAAAGAACAGAAACGCAAAGCACAACTTTGTAAACTAATTCACATTCGTTTTGCCTCTTCAATTATTATGACAGGAAAACTGAAAAGTGATATAACCCTAACCCTAACCCTAAGCACCTAACCCTAAACCTAACCCTAAACCTAACCCCTAACCCTAACCCTAACCCTAACCCTAACCCTATCCTAACTCTAAGCCTAACCCTAAACCTAACCCTAACTTGTTCCTAACAGGAACAAGTTTCCAACGAAAGAACATAAACGCAAAGCACTACTTTGTACACTAAATCACATCTGTGCCACTCACTCAATTAGGAATACAGGAAAACTGAAAAGTGATATAATGCACTGTACAGCACAGGAACAAGTTTCGAATGAAAGAACACAAAAACAAAGCACTACTTTTATTTTTTAACTTGATGTTTTGTTTTATTTATTTATTTTTTAAATGCAGTTTATTCAGGAACCTTGAACAATCATCTCACCCTGGGAAAAGCCAGCCCACTTTAAATAGCCTCTGGGTAAACAACCTCAGCATGCCACGTGGGCAATGCAGATAGGTCCACATACATGGAAGCAAGCCAGATCCTCAACCTTAGCAAAATGTGGAGTTGTTTGTGACAGAGAGCACTCACCATCGGGAAGGTAGAAGGCAGAAACCAGCTCCATCTTTCAGGCGCGACATTACGCAGCTCTTTACAGTTCCCCTTTTTTGTTTTGGACGCATCAGGCAAGAGTAGAGGTCTGATCTCTGATATTAGAAATAAATTGGGACTTTGTACTGATGTTCATTTAGGTGTCATCCACCCAAAGACCATCAGACCCGCCCGAAACCTTTTTCTCAGAGGCGGGACCTGGGGCATCAACCTGCATGCAATCAGACATGCTCTTCTCTGGGTCCAAGGCTGCTGACCCTGAGTGCAGTGCTTAGCCTTGCATCCTGAGCATAGCATTTTGGCTTTTTATGGTAGCCAACCATGCTTGGGGAGAATGTCCTGCTTCAATGGCTGTAAAGGCCTGAATGGTCATGGCTGCATCACACTGTTGTGAGACTCTAATCTTGCATATATACCACAGGCAAACCAAGGTGACCAACACCAGAAGGCCTGCTAACGCTCCCATGCCCGCCCATTCCTTCAGATGATTCATGGCTGCAGCAATCCATGATGATAATCCTGTGGCTAGTCCTGCGTCCACTCTGGTAGAATTTACCATGACAATGGCCACTCTCAGCTGGTCCATCGTAGTATCGAATTCTCCAGTCCAATTACCTAAAATATAGCTTGACAATTGTTTAGACAGATTTGCAGCACAGGGAAAATTCTCTTGTTGTATGCTAGTGACACAAAGTCCAGCATACTTTCATTGACAGCCAAGTTGAGCGATTTGCCATAGGGTATCAATTTGCTCCTGCATGAGGTCAAACCTCTGATTGAACACCATCAAACCTCCTTTTAGTTGAGCATTAATTCCTTTTTGTACATCTAAGGCATGAGCTACCTTGGCTAAAAGGTTAATCAGGGTCTGAGCAGTCTGCCCAGTATGACTCATGGCTAAAGCTGTGGTGGTAGCTCCAACAGCCGCCAATGAGATGGCAGTAACAATGGCAGCTGTACTTCCAAGATCCCTTTTCTGTCTGAAGAGAGTCATAGCGTGAGGGCATCAACGAGCACAGGCACCCAGCGAGGCATGTGAGTAACCAGCTAGTAAATTTACTAGCATTACAGCATTGGGCAAAAAAGCAAGTATCATTACTACAATTACTTGGCTCTACCTGGCTAATAATGAATAAAAATGGGGGATGTAAACAAACAGGTGTGGGCTTATAGGAAATATTATGAGAAGCCTTAACCCCCTCGTTGGAACATCCTGCATTGGTTCTAGAACTAGCAGTGGTGGTGTCCGAGGTCTGAGTAGGTTCAGGAGACCATTGCCCCCAGGGGCGAGACGTGCTCCATGTAAATTGACTAACTCCATGTTTTCCTCCACTTTTGAAAGTCATTTAAGGTTCTTAAATTATTATTTTTTCCCTTTTTTTAAAATTTTTCATCAATTACACTTTATCCACTCTGCATCCCCCCATAAGCCCCTCCCTCCCCTCCCAAGCCCACCCTCCCCTCTCCCTCTGCATGCATGCCACTCCCCAAGTCCACTGATAGGGGAGGTTCTCCTCTCCTCTCTGATCTTACTCCATCAGTTCACATCAAAAGGGGCTGCATTGTCCTCTACTATGGCCTGGTAAGGTTGCTCCCCCTCAGGAGGAGGTGACTAAAGAGCAGGCCAGTCAGTTCATGTCAGAGGCAGCCCCTCTTCTCATTACTATGTAACCCAATTGGACTCTGAACTGCCCTGGGCTACATCTGTGCAGGGGTTCTGGGTTATCTCTATGAATAGTCCTTGGTTGGAGTATGAGTCTCTGGGAAGTTCCTGTGTTCAAATTTTCTTGTTCTGTTGCTCTCCTTGTGGAGACCCTGTCCTCTCCAGCTCTTGCTCTTTCCCAGTTCTTACATAAAATTCCATTCACTCTGCCCAACAGTTGCCCATCAGGCTTAGCTTCTGCTTTGATAGTCTGTAGGGCAGAGGCTTTCAGAGACCCTCTGTGGTAGGTTCCTAGGTTGTTTCCTGTTTTCTTCTTCTTCTGATGTCCATCCTCTTTGCCTTTCTGGATGGGGATTAGACATTTTAGTTGGGGTCCTCTCTCTTGCTTAGTTTCTTTAGATGCACAGGTTTTAGTGGGTTTGTCCTATGTTGTATGTCTATATGAGTGAGTATATACCATGTGTGTCTTTTTGATTCTGGGACAACTCACTCAGGATGATCCTTTCCAGATCCCACCATTTACCTGCAAATTTCATGATTTCCTGATTTTTCATTGGTGAGTAATATTCCATTGTGTAGATGTACCACATTTTCTGCATCCATTCTTCAGTTGAGGGGCATCTGGGTTGTTTCCAGCTTCTGGCTATTACAAATAAATCTGCTACGAACATGGTTGAGCAAATTTCCTTTTTGTGTGCTTGAGCCTTTTTTGGATATATGCCTAGAAGTGGTATGGCTGGATCTTGGGGAAGCACTATTCCTAGTTGTCTGAAAAAACGCCAGATTGATTTCCAGAGTGGTTGTACCAGTTTACATTCCCACCAGCAGTGGAGAAGGGTTCCTCTTTCTCCACAACCTCTCCAGCATGTGTTGTCACTTGAGTTTTTGATCTTGGCCATTCTCATGGGTGTAAGGTGAAATCTCAGGGTTGTTTTGATTTGCATTTCCCTAATGGCTAGTGAGGTTGAGCATTTCTTTAAGTGCTTCTCTGCCATTCGGTATTCCTCTACAGATAATTCTCTGTTTAGCTCTGTTCCCCATTTTTTAAGTGGATTACTTGGTTTCCTGCTTTTCAGCTTCTTTTGTTCTTTATATATACTTGATATGAGTCCTCTGTCAGATAAAGTGTTTTTGAAGATTCTTTCCCAATCTGTAGGAGGTCGCTTTGTTTTGATGACGGTGTCCTTTGCTTTGCAGAAGCTTTTCAGTTTCATGAGGTCCCGTTTGTTGATTGTTGCTCTTAGAGTCTGTGCTGTTGGAGTTCTGTTCAGGAAGTTTTCCCCTGTACCAATGAGTTCTAGGGTATTCCCCACTTTTTTTCAAGCCGATTAAATGTGTCTGGTTTTATGTTGAGGTCTTTGATCCACTTGGACTTCAGTTTTGTGCAGGGTGATAAGTATGGATCTATTTTCATTTTTCTACATGTAGACATCCAGTTGGACCAGCACCATTTGTTGAAGATGCTATCTTTTTTCCATTGTATGATTTTGGCGTCTTTGTCAAATATCAGGTGTCCATAAGTGTGTGGGTTTATTTCCGGGTCCTTGGTTCGGTTCCATTGATCCACCATTCTGTTTCTATGCCAGTACCATGCAGTTTTTAAAACTGTTGCTCTATAGTACAACTTAAGATCAGGGATGGAGATACCTCCAGAAGATCTTTTATTGTAGAGGATTGTTTTAGCAATTCTGGGTTTCTTGTTATTCCATATGAAGTTGAGAATTTTTCTTTCCAAGTCTGTAAAGAATTGTGTTGGTAATTTGATGGGCATTGCATTGAATCTGTAGATTGCTTTTGTTAAGATGGCCATTTTTACTATGTTAATCCTACCAAGCCATGAGCATGGGAGATCTTTCCATCTTCTCATATCTTCTTCTAGTTCTTTCTTCAGAGATTTGAAATTTTTTTCATACAAGTCTTTGACTTCCTTCGTTAGCATTACTCCGAGGTACCGTATATCATTTGTGGCTATTGTGAAGGGTATTGTTTCCCTAATTTCTTTCTCAGCCCTTTTGTCTTTTGTATACAGGAGGGCTACTGATTTTTTTTTGAGTTAATTTTGTATCCGGCCACTTTGCTGAAGGTGTTTATCAGCTGTAGGAGTTCCCTGGTAGAGTTTTTGGGGTCAATCACGTATACCATTATATCATCTGCAAATAGTGATAATTTGACTTCTTCCTTTCCAATTTGTATCCCCTTGATCTCCTTCAACTGTCTTATTGCTCTAGCAAGGACTTCCAGAATTATGTTGAAGAGATATGGAGAGTGTGGGCAGCCTTGTCTTGTCCTTGATTTCAGTGGGATTGCTTTAAGTTTCTCTCCATTCAGTTTGATGTTGGCTATAGGTTTGCTGTATATCGCCTTTACTATGTTTAGATATGTGCCTTGTATCCCTGATCTCTCCAATACTTTAAACATGAATGGATGTTGGATTTTGTCAAAGGCTTTTTCAGCATCTAGGGAGATTATCATGTTTTTTTTTCTTTCAATTTGTTAATATGGTGGATCATATTGATGGATTTCAGTATATTGAACCATCCCTGCATACCTGGGATGAAGCCTACTTGGTCATCGTGGATGATATCTTTGATGTGTTCTTGTATTCGGTTTGCGAGTATTTTGTTGAGTATTTTTTCATCAATGTTCATAAGGGAGATTGGCCTGAAATTCTCTTTCTTTGTTGAGTCTTTGTGAGATTTATGTACCAAGGTGACTGTGGCTTCACAGAATGAGTTTGGTAATGCTCCTCCTGTTTCTATTTTGTGGAATAGTTTGAAGAGAGTTGGTGTTAGCTCTTCTTTGAATGTTTGTTAGAATTCTGCGCTGAAACCATCAAGGTCCTGGGCTTTTTTTGGATGGGAGACTTTCGATGACTGCTTCTATTTCCTTGGGGGATATAGGACTATTTAATTGATTTACCTGGTCCTGATTTAGCTTTGGTAAGTGAAATCGATCAAGAAAATTGTCTATTTCATTTAAATTTTCAAATTTTGTTCCGTATAGACTTTTGAAGTAAGTCCTAATGATTGCTTAGATTTCCTCAGTGTCTGTAGTTATGTCCCCCTTTTCATTTCTGATTTTGTTGATTTGGATGGTGTCTCACTGCCTTTTAGTTAGCTTGGCTAAGGGTTTGTCTATCTTGTTGATTTTCTCAAAGAACCAGCTCTTGGTTTCATTGATTCTTTGAATTGTTTTATTTGTTTCTAATTGATTGATTTCAGCCCTGAATTTGATTATTTCCAGCCGTCTGCTCCTTCTTGGTGTGTCTGCTTCTTCTTTTTCTAGGGTTTTTAAGTGAGCCATTAAGTTGCTTGAATGCGCTGTCTCAAATTTCTTCTTGAAGGCACTTAGTGCTATGAACTTTCATCTTAGCACTGCTTTCATTGTGTCCCATAAGTTTGGGTATGTTGTGTCTTCATTTTCATTGAGTTCTAGGAAGATTTTAATTTCTTTCTTTATTTCTTCCCTGACCCAGCTGTCTTTTAGTAGCAAGTTGTTCAGTTTCGATGTATGTGTAGGCTTTTTGCTATTTCTGTTGTTACTGAGGTCCAGCTTTATTCCATGGTGATCCGACAGGATACAAGGGATTATTTCAATCTTCCTGTATTTGTTGAGGCTTGCTTTGTGACCAACTATGTGGTCTATTTTGGAGAAGGTTCCATGAGGTGCTGAGAAGAAGGTAAATTCTTTTGTGTTTGGGTGTAGAGTTCTGTAAATATCTGTTAGGTCCATTTGGTTCATTACCTCTGTTAAAGATATTGTTTCTTTGTTTAATTTCTGTTTTGTTGACCTGTCCATTGTTTAGAGTGGGGTGTTGAAGTCTCCTACTATTAGTGTGTGGGGAGCTATATGTGGTTTAAGTTTTATCAATGTTTCTTTCACAAATGTGGGTGCCCTTGTATTTGGGGCATAGATGTTCAGGATTGTGATGTCTTTTTGGTGGAATTTTCCCTTGATGAGTATGAAGTGTCCTTCCCAATCTCTTTTGATTAATTTTGGTTGAAAGACTATTTTATCACATATTAGAATGGCTACTCCTGCTTGCTTCTTGGGTCTATTTACTTGAAAAGCTGTCTTCCATCCCTTTACCCTCAGGTAATGTCTATCTTTGTGTCTTAGGTGTGTTTCTTGTATACAACAGATTGCTGGGTTTTGTTTACGCATCCATTCTGTTAGTCTGTGTCTTTTTATTGGAGAATTCAGTCCATTGATATTGAGAGAGAGTAATGACCAGTGTCTGTTAAGTCCTTTGACTTTGATGTTGGCTGTGGTCATACGGTTGTGTGCTTGGTTGCTTTTTGTTTTACTGAAGTGAAGTTATTTATTTCCTGTGTTTTCTTGAATATAGCTAGCTTTCTTGGGTTGTGAGTACTGCTGTGGTGTCTCGGAGCACTCAGTTCTGTCTGTTTGCAATCTGCAGTCTGCTAGACTTTCCCTAGGTGACCCCAGCAGCACTGTTTCTTCCTTCTCTGTGGGGTCCTCTCCGGACAGGGGTCCCCAGTCCCTGTTGTACTGGGGCGCACAGGTTGTCTGTACCGCTGAGCTGAGCGCAAAGCTCTCTGCATGCGGCAGGAGCTTGGCTGTGATGGTGGCAGAGAATTTCCGGGGAGAGACTGGGTGAACTGCGATCAGACCCGCAACCCTGTTTCCCCGTGGGGTCCCCCCGAGACTGGGACTCCCAGTCTCAGGTACCCTTGTGCCCACAGATCAGCCTGGGGAAGTGGCAGGGACCCGCCCGCTTGCGGCTCCAGCCCAGAGACCCAAAGCCCGCGTTGCCAGGGATTTCTTCCAGGTTCTGGCTGTGCAGCCGAGAGTGGACCCAACCGATTCCCACGCCGTGGGAGCCTCCCCTCAACTGGGAAACACTATCGATGTAGTTTCAGGGCCCTGAGTTCAGTCTCCTGGTCGCTGCCCGGATAGTGCTGTCTTGCTGCTCAGAAGTGCTGTTTTCCCGGCGCCACCATCTTGGCTCCAAAGCACTACTTTTAAACGGAATCACATGTGTGTCACTCGCTCAATTAGGAATACAGGAAAACTGAAAAGTGTTACCCCGCACTGTACGGAACAGAAACAAGTTTCCATCGAAAGAACAGAAATGCAAAGAACAACTTTGTAAACTAAATCACATAAGTGTCGCCCGTTCAATTATTATAACAGGAAAACTGAAAAGTGATATTACGAACTGTACAGCACAGGAACAAGCTTCCATTGAAAGAACAGAAACGCAAAGCACAACTTTGTAAACTAATTCACATACATGTCACCCATTCAATTATTATAACAGGAAAACTGAAAAGTGATACATCACACTGTACAGCACAGAAACAAGTTTCCAAAAGAAGAACAAAAACGCAAAGCACTACTTTGTAAACTAAATCACATGTGTGTTGCTCGCTCAATTAGGAATACAGGAAAACTGAAAAGAATACAGGAAAACTGAAAAAATATATCGAAAGAACAGAAACGCAAAGCACAACTTTGTAATCTAATTCACATACGTGTCCCCTGTTCAATTATTATAACAGGAAAACTGAAAAGTGATATAACCCTAACCCTAACCCTACACCCCTAACCCTAACCATATCCGTAACCCTAGCCCCTAACACTAACCCTAACCCTAACCCTAACCCTAACCCTAACCTAACCTAACCCTAACTTGTTCCTTACAGGAATCTGTTTCCAACGAAAGAACATAAATGCAAAGCACTACTTTGTAAACTAAATCACATGTGTGCCCCTCGCTCAATTAGGAATACAGGAAAACTGAAAAGTGATATAACACACTGTACAGCAAAGGAACAAGTTTTGAACGAAAGAACAGAAAAGCAAAGCACTACTTTTAAACGGAATCACATGTGTGTCGCTCGCTCAATTAGGAATACAGGAAAACTGAAAAGTGATATATCACACTGTAAAGTACAGGAACAAGTATCAAGCAAAAGATCAGAAACATAAAGCACAAGTTTGTAAATTAATTCACATGTGTGTCACTCGCTAAATTAGGAATACAGGAAAACTGAAAAGTGATATATCGCACTGTACAGCACAGGAACAAGTTTCCATCGAAAGAAGAGAAACGAAAAGCACAACTTTGTAAACTAATTCACATACGTGTCGCCCTTTCAATTATTATAACAGGAAAACTGAAAAGTGATACATCACACTGTACAGCACAGAAACAAGTTTTCAGCAGAAGAACAGAAATGCAAAGCACAACTTTGTATACTAATTCAAATACCTGTCACCCGTTCAATTATCAAAACAGGAAAACTGAAAAGTGATATATCACTCTGTACAGCACAGAAACAAGTTTCCAGCGAAAGAACAGAAACGCAAAGCACAACTTTGTATACTAATTCACGTTCCTATTGCCTGTTCAATTATTATAAATGGAAAACTGAAAAGTGACATAACACTAACCCTAACCCTAAGCCCTAAACCTAACCCTAAACTTAACCCTTACCCCTAACCCTAACCTTAACCCTAACTCTAACCCTAACCCTACCTAACCGTAAGCCTAACCCTAACCCTAACCCTAAACCTAACCCTAACTTGTTCCTAACAGGTAGAAGTTTCCAACAAAAGAACATAAACGCAAAGCACTACTTTGTAAACTAAATCACATGTGTTCCACTCGCTCAATTAGGAATACAGGAAAACTGAAAAGTGATATAATGCACTGTATAGCACAGGAACAAGTTTCGAACGAAAGAACAGAAAAGCAAAGCCCTACATTTACACGGAGTCACATGTGTGTTACTCTCTCAATTAGGAATACAGGAAAACTGAAAAGTGATATATCGCACTGTAATGCAGAGAAACAAGTTTCCAACTGAAGAACAGAAACGCAAAGCTCTACTTTGTAAACTAAATCAAATGTGTGTTGCTCACTCAATTAGGAATACAGGAAAGCTGAAAAGTGTTATCTCGCACTGTACCGCACAGAAACAACTTTCCATAGAAAGAACAGAAACGCAAAGCACAACTTTGTAAACTAATTCACATACGTGTTGCCCAATCAATTATTATAACAGGAAAACAGAAAAGTGATATATCGCATTGTACAGCACAGAAACAAGTTTCCAACAGAAGAACAGAAATGCAAAGCACTAATTTTAAACGGAATCACATGTGTATTGC
Source organism: Meriones psammophilus (assembly GCA_036365155.1). NCBI lineage: Eukaryota > Metazoa > Chordata > Mammalia > Rodentia > Muridae > Meriones > Meriones psammophilus. Next base: position 70,747 of record JAEOAE010002571.1, read on the forward strand.
TCGCTCAATTAGGAATACAGGAAAACTGAAAAGTGTTATCTCGCACTTTACGGCACTGAAACAAGTTTCCTTTGAAAAAAGAGAAATGCAAAGCACAGCTTTGTAAACTAATTCACATATGTGTCTCCTGTTCAATTTTTATAACAGGAAAACTGAAAAGTGATATATCGAATTGTACAGCACAGGAACAAGATTTCATCGAATGAAAAGAAACGCAAAGCAAAACTTTGTATAGTAATTCACATACGTGTCGCCTGTTCAATTATTATTACAGGAAAAGTGAAAAGTAATATAAACCTAACCCTAACGCTAACCCTAAACCTAACCCCTAACCCTATCCCTTACCTTACCCTAACCCTAACCCTAACCCTAACCCTAACGCTAACTTGTTCCTAATAGGAAAAAGTTTCCAACGAAAGATCATAAACGCAAAGCAATACTTTGTAAACTAAATCACATGTGTGCCACTCTCTCAATTAGGAATACAGAAAAACTCAAAAGTGATATAACGCACTGTACAGCACAGGAACAAGTTTCGATCGAAAGAACAGAAAAGCAAAGCCCTACTTTTAAACGGAATCACATGTGTGTCGCTCACTCAATTAGGAATACAGGAAAATTGAAAAGTGTTATCTCGCACTGTAAGGCACAGAAACAAGTTTCCATCGAAAGAACAGAAATGGAAAGTACAACTTTGTAAAATGATTCACATACGTGCGGCCCATTTAATTATTATAAGAGGAAAACTGAAAAGTGATATATCGCACTGTACAGTACAGGAACAAGTATTGAGCAAAAGATCAGAAACGCAAAGCACTACTTTGTAAATTAAATCACATGTGTGTTGCTCGCTCAAATAGGAATACAGGAAAACTTAAAAGTGATATATCGCACTGTACAGAATAGGAACAAGTTTCCAACAGAAGAACAGAAACGCAAAACACAACTTTGTAAACTAATTCACATACGTGTCACATGTTCAATTATTATAACAGGAAAACTGAAAAGTGATATATCAAACTGTACACCACAGGAACATGTTTCCATCAAAAGAAAAGAAACGCAAAGAACTACTTTGTAAACTTATTCACATACGTGTTGACCGTTCAATTATTATAACAGGAAAACTGAAAAGTGATACATCACACTGTACAGCACAGAAACAAGTTTCCAAAAGAAGAACAGAAATGCAAAGCACTACTTTGTATACTAATTCAAATATCTGTCACCCATTCAATTATTATAACAGGAAACCTGAAAAGTGATATATCACACAATACAGTACAAAAAAAAGTTTCCATCGGAAAAAAAAAACACAAAACACAACTTTTTATACTAATTCACATTCGTGTCACCTGTTCAATTATTATAACAGGAAAAATGAAAAGTTATGTAACACTAACAATAACCCTAAGCCCCTAATCATAACCCTAACCCTCACCCTAATCCTAACCCCTAACCCTAACCTTATCCCTAACACTAACCCTAACCCTAACACTAACATGTTCCTAAGAGGAAGAAGTTTCCAATGAAAGAACATAAACGCAAAGCACTACTTTGTAAACTAAATCACATGTGTGCCACTAGCTCAATTAGGAATACAGGAAAACTGAAAAGTGATATAATGCACTGTACAGCACAGGAACAAGTTTCGAAAGAAAGAACAGAAAAGCAAAGCCCTACTTTTACACGGAATCACATGTGTGTCACTCGCCCAATTAGGAATACAGGAAACCTGAAAAGTGTTATCTCACAATGTACGGCAAAGAAACAAGTTTCCATCGAAAGAACAGAAACACAAAACACAACATTGTAAAATAATTCACAAACGTGTCGCCCGTTCAATTTTTATAACAGGAAAACTGAAAAGTGATATATCACACTGTACAGCACAGGAACAAGTTTCCATCGAAAGAACAGAAATGAAAAGCACAACTTTGTAAACTAATTCACATACGTGTTGCCCAATCAATTATTATAACAGGAAAACTGAAAAGTGACATGTCGCACTGTACAGCACAGAAACAAGTTTCCAACAGAAGAACAGAAACGCAAAGCACTACTTTTAAAAGGAATCACATGTGTGTCGCTCGCTCAATTAGGAATACAGGAAAACTGAAAAGTGTTATCTCGCAGTGTATGGCAGAGAAATAAGTTTCCATCGAAAGAAGAGAAACGAAAAGCACAACTTTGTAAACTAATTCACATATGTGTCGCCCGTTCAATTATTATAACAGGAAAACTGAAAAGTGATATATCGAACTGTACAGCACAGGAACAAGTTTCCATCAATAGAACAGAAACACAAAGCACAACTTTGAAAACTAATTGACATTTGTGTCGCCTGTTCAATTATTATAGCAGGAAAACTGAAAAGTGATATAACCCTAACCCTAACACTAAGCCCCTAACCCTAACCCTAACTCTATCCCTAAACCTAACCCTAACCCTAACCCCTAACCGTAACCCTAACCCCTAACCGTAACCCTAACCCTAACCCTAAGCACCTAACCCTAACCCTAACCATAACCCTTACCCTAACACCTCACCATAACCCTAACCTAACCATAACCCTAACCCTAACCCTATCCCTAACCCTAACCATAACCCTAACCCTAACTTGTTCCTAACAGGAACAAGTTTCCAACGAAAGAACATAAACGCAAAGCACTACTTTGTAAACTAAATCACATGTGTGCCACTCACACATTTAGGAATACAGGAAAACTGAAAAGCGATATATCGAAATGTACGGCAAAGAAACAAGTTTTCATTGAAAGAACAGAAACGCAAAGTACAACTTTGTAAACTAATTCACAATCGTGTCGCCTCTTCAATTATTATAACAGGAAAAGTGAAATGTGATATAACCCTAACCCGAACCCTAAGCCCCTAACCCTAACCCTAACCCTAACCCTAACCCTAACCCCTAACCATAACCCCTAACCCTAACCCTAACACTCACACTAAGCCCCTAACCCTAACACTAAACATAACCATGACCCTAACCCTAATCATAACCCTGACCCCAACCCTACCCTAACCCTAACCATAACCCTAACAATAACCATAACCCTAACCCAACACCTAACCCTAAACCTAACCCTAACCCTACCCTAACCCTAACCCTAACCCTAACCCTAACCCTAACACTAACCCTAACCCTTACCATAACTTGTTAATAATAGGAACAATTTTCCAACGAAAGAACATAAACGCAAAGTACTAATTGTAAACTAAATCACATGTGTGCCACTCGCTCAATTAGGAATACAGGAAAACTGAAAAGTGATATGACCCACTCTACATGACAGGAACAAGTTTCAAACGAAAGAACAGAAAAGCAAAGCACGACTTTGTAAAATAATTCACATGTGTGTCGCTCGCTCAATTAGGAATACAGGAAAACTGAAAAGCGATATTTCGAAATGTACGGCAAAGAAACAAGTTTTCATCTAAAGAAAAGAAACGCAAAGCACAACTTTGTAAACTAATTCACATTCATGTAGCCTGTTCAATTATTATAACAGGAAAACTGAAAAGTTATATATCCCTAACCCTAAACCTAAGCCACTAAACCTAACCCTAACCCTAACCCTAACCCTAACCCTAACACTAACACTAACCCTAACCCTAACCCTAACATATCCCTCCCTAATCCTAACCCTAACCTAACCCTAACCCTAACCCTAACCCTAACCCTAACCTAACCCTATCTTGTTCCTAACAGGAACAAGTTTCCAACTAAAGAATATAATCGCAAAGCACTACTTTTCAAATTAAATCAAATGTGTGCCACTAGCTCAATTAGGAATACAGGAAAACTGAACAGTGATATATCGAACTGTACAGCACAGGAACAAGTTTCCATCGATAGAAAAGAAACACAAAACACAACTTTGTAAACTATTGACATTTGTGTCACCTGATCAATTATTATAACAGGAAAACTGAAAAGTGATATAACCCTAACCCTAACACTAAGCCCCTAACCCTAACGCTAACTCTATCCCTAACCCTAACCCTAACCCCTAACTGTAACCCTAACCCTAACCCTAAGCCCCTAACCCTAACCCTAACCATAACCCTTACCCTAACACCTAACCATAACCCTAACCCTAACCCTAACCCCTAACTCTAACCATAACCGTAACCTTAACTTGTTCATAACAGGAACAATTTTCCAACGAAAGAACATAAACGCAAAGTACTTCTTTTTTTAACTAAATGAAATGTATGCAACTCGCTCAATTAGGAATACAGGAAAAATGATAAGTGATATATCGCACTGTACACCACAGGAACAAGTTTCGAACGAAAGAAGAGAAAAGCAAACCACTACTTTGTAAACTAATTCACATTTGTGTCGCTCGCTCAATTAGGAATACAGAAAAACTGAAAAGCGATATATCGAATTGTACCGTAAAGAAAAAAGTTTTCATCTAAAGAAAAGAAATGCAAAGCACAATTTTGTAAACAAATTCACATTCTTGTAGCCTGTTCAATTTTTATAACAGGAAAACTGAAAAGTGATATATCCCTAATGCTAACCTAAGCCCCTAAACCTAACCCTAACCCTAACCCTAACCCCTAAACCTAACCCTAATCCTAAACCTAACCTATCCCTAACCCTAAACCTAACCCTAACCCTAACTTGTTCCTAACAGGAACAATTTTCCAACGAAAGAACATAAATGCAAAGCACTACTTTGTAAACTAAATCACATGTGTGCCACTCGCTCAATTAGGAATACAGGAAAACTGAAAAGTGATATATCGAACTGTACAGCACAGGAACAAGTTTCCATCGAAAGTACAGAAATGCAAAGAACAACCTTGTAAACTAATTCACATTTGTGTCGCCTGTTCAATTATTATAACAGGAAAACTGAAAAGTGATATAACCCTAACCCTAACCCTAAGCCCCTAACCCTAACCCTAACTCTAAACCTAACCCTAACCCTAACCCCGAACCGTAACCCTAACCCTAACCCTAAGCTCCTAACCCTAATACTAACCCTAACCCCTAACCCTAACAGTAACCCTAACCCTACCCTAAAACTAACCCTAAAGATAACCATAACTTGTTAATAACAGGAACTATTTTCCAACAAAAGAACATAAACGCAAAGCAAAATTTGTAAACTAAATCACATGTGTGCCACTCACTCAATTAGGAATTCAGGAAAACTGAAAAGTGATAAAACCCACTGTACAGGACAGGAACAAGTTTCCATGGAAAGAACAGAAACGCAAAGCACAACTTTGTAAACTAATTCACATACGTGTTGCCCGTTCAATTATTATAACAGGAAAACTGAAAAGTGATATATCGAACTGTACAGCATAGGAACAAGTTTCCATCAAAAGAACAGAAAGCATAAAGCACTACTTTGTTAAATAAATCACATGTGTGCCACTCGCTCAATTAGGAATACAGAAAAACTCAAAAGTGATATAACGCACTGTACAGCACAGGAACAAGTTTCGATCGAAAGAACAGAAAAGCAAAGCACTACTTTTAAACGGAATCACATGTGTGTCGCTCACTCAATTAGGAATACAGGAAAATTGAAAACTGTTATCTTGCATTGTAAGGCACAGAAACAAGTTTCCATCGAAAGAACAGAATCGCAAAGCACAACTTTGTAAATTAATTCAAATAGGTGTCGCCCATTCAATTATTATAACAGGAAAACTGAAAAGTGATATATCGAACTGTACAGCACACGAACAAGTTTCCATCGAAAGAATAGAAAAGCAAAGCAAAACTTTGTGAACGAATTCACATACGTGTAGCCCGTTCAATTATTATTAACAGGAAAACTCAAAAGTGATATACCACATTGTACAGCACAGAAACAAGTTTCCATCATTAGAACAGAAACACAACACACTACTTTGTAAAGTAAATCGCATGTGTGTTGCTCGCTCAATTAGGAATACAGGAAAACTGAAAAGCGATATATCGAAATGTATGCCAAAGAAACAAGGTTCTTCGAAAGAACAGAAACACAAAGCACAATTTTGAAAACTATTTCACATTCGTGTCACCTGTTCAATTATTAGAACAGGAAAACTGAAAAGTGATATAAGCCTAACCCTAACACCCTAACCCTAACCCTAACCCCTAACCCTAACTAACCTAACCCTAAAACTACCCTAACCCTAACTCTAACCCTAACCCTAACCCTAACCCTAATTTGTTCCTAACAGGTTTCCAAGGAAAGAACATAAATGCAAAACACTACTCTGTAAAGCTGTAAAGTAAATCACATGTGTTTCACTCACTCAATTATGAATACAGGAAAACTGAAAAGTGATATATCGCACTGTAAGGTACAGAAACAAGTTTCCATCAAAGGAACAGAAACGCAAAGCACTACTTTGTAAACTAATTCACATATGTGTTGCTCGTTCAATTATTATAACAGGAAAACTGAAAAGTGATATATCGCACTGTACAGCACAGGAACAAGTTCCCAAGGAAAGAACAAAAAAGCAAAGCACTACTTTTAAACTGAATCACATGTGTGTCGCTCACTCAATTAGGAATTCAGGAAAACTGAAAAGTGATATATCGCACTGTACAGCACAGGAACAAGTTTAGAACAATAGAACAGAAAAGCAAAGCACTACTTTTAAACGGAATCACATGTGTGTCGCTTGCTCAATTAGTAATACAGGAATCTGAAAAGTGATATATCGCAGTGTACGGCACAGAAACAAGGTTCCATCGATAGAACAGAAACGCAAAGCACAACTTTGTAAACTAATTCACATACGTGTCACCCATTCAATTATTATAACAGGAAAATTGAAAAGTGATATATCGAAACTGTAAGGAAAAGAAACAAGTTTTTTCTTGAAAGAACAGAAAAGAAAAGCACAACTTTGTAAACTAATTCACATTCATGTCGCCTGTTCAATTATTATAACAGGAAAACTGAAAAGTGATATAACCCTAACACTAACCCTAACCCCTAACCATAACCCTAACCCTAACCCTAATCCTAAACACTAACGCTAACCCTAACCTTAACCCTAACACTAACCCTAACCCTAACCCCTAACCCTTACCCTAACCCTAATCCTAACCCCTAACCCTGATCCTAATACTAACCCTAAACCTACCTAACCCTAACCCTAACCCTAACCCTAACCCTAACCTAACCTGACTTGTTCCTAACAGGAACAAGTTTCCAAAGAAAGAACATAAACGCAAAGCACTACTTTGTAAACTAAATCACATGTGTGTCGCTCGCTCAATTAGGAATACAGGAAAACTGAAAAGAGATATATCGAAACGGTACGGCAAAGAAACAAGTTTTCATTGAAAGAACCGAAACACAAAGCGCAACTTTGTAAACTAATTAACATACGTGTCGCCTTTTCAATTATTATAACAGGAAAACTGAAAAGTGATATAACCCTAACCCTAACCTAACCCTAACCCTAACCCTAACCTAACCCTAACTTGTTTGTAACAGGAACAAGTTTCCAACAAAAGAACATAAACGCAAAGCACTACTTTGTAAATAAAATCACATTTGTGTCACTTGCTAAATTAGAAATACAGGATAACTGAAAAGTGATATATCGCACTGTACAGCACAGGAACAAGTTTAGAATGAAAGAACAGAAGAACAGATCACTATTTTTAAACGGAATCACATGTGTGTCGCTCGCTCAAATAGGAATACAGGAAAACTGAAAAGTGATATATCACAGTGTATGGCACAGAAACAAGTTTCCATGGAAAGAATAGAAACGGAAAGCACAACTTTGTAAACTAATTCACATTCGTGTCGCCTCTTCAATTATTATAACAGGAAAACTTAAAAGTGATATAACCCTAACACTAACCCTAACCCACTAACCCTAACCCTAACCCAAACCTAATCCTAACCCCTAACGCTAACCCTAACCCTAAACCTGGCCCTACCTAACCCTAACCCTAACCCTAACCCTAACACTAACCCTAACCCTAACCCCTAACCCCTAACCCTAACCCTAACCCCAACCCTAACACCCTAACCCTAACCCTAACGCTAACCCTAACCCTACCATAACCCTAACCCTCACCCTAACCCTAACCCTGACTTGCTCCTAACAGGAACAAGTTTCCAAAGAAAGAACATAAACGAAAAGCACTACTTTGTAAACTAAATCACATGTGTGTGTCGCTCGCTCAATTAGGACTACAGGAAAACTGAAAAGTTTTATCTCGCACTGTAAGGCACAGAAACAAGGTTCCATCGAAATAACAGAAACGCAAAGCATAACTTTGTAAACTAATGCACATACGTGTTGCCTGTTCAATTATTATAACAGGAAAACTGAAAAGTGATATATCACACTGTACCACACAGGAACATGTTTCGAACGAAAGAACAGCAAAGCAAAGCACTACTTTTAAACAGAATCACATGAGTGTTGCTTGCTCAATTAGGAATACAGGAAAACTGAAAAGTGATATATCCCAGTGTACGGCACAGAAACAAGTTTCCATCGAAAGAACAGAAACGCAAAGCACAACTTTGTAATCTAATGCACATACGTGTTGCCTGTTCAATTATTAACAGGAAAACTGAAAAGTGATATATCGAAACTATAAGGTAAAGAAACAAGTTTTCTTTGAAAGAACAGAAACGAAAAGCACAACTTTGTAAACTAATTCACTTACGTGTCACCAGTTCAATTATTATAACAGGAAAACTGAAAAGTGATATAACCCTAACACTAACCATAACCCCCTAACCATATCCCTAACCCTAACCCTAATCCTAAACCCTAACTCTAACCCTAACCCTAAACCTAGCCCTACCCTAACCCTAATCGTAACCGTAACACTAACCCTAACCCTAACCCCCAACCCTTACCCTAACCGTAATACTAACCCCCTAACCCTGACCCTAACCCTAAACCTAACCCTACCCTAACCCTAAACCTAACCCTAGCCTTAACCCTGACTTGTTCCTAACAGGAACTAGTTTCCAAAGAAAGAACATAAACGCAAAGCACTACTTTGTAAACTAAATCACATGTGTGTCGCCTGCTCAATTAGGAATACAGGAAAACTGAAAAGTGATATATCGAAACTGTACGGCAAAGAAACAAGTTTTCATCGAAAGAACAGAAACACAAAGGACAACATTGTAAACTAATTCACATATGTGTCGCCTTTCCATTATTGTAACAGGAAAAACTATAAAGTGATATAACCCTAACCAAATCTCTAACCCTAACCCTAACCCTACCCTAACCCTAACACAAACCCTAAACCTAACCCTAACCTAACCCTAATCCTAACCTTAACCCTAACCCTAACTTGTTCCTACAAAGCACTACTTTGTAAACTAAATCACATGTGTGTTGCTTGGTCACTTAGGAATACAGGAAAACTGAAAAGTGTTATCTCGCACTGTACTGCACAGAAACAAGTTTCCATCAAAAGAACAGAATCGCAAAGCACAACTTTCTAAATTAATTCACGTAACTGTCACCTGTTCAATTATTATAACAGGAAAACTGAAAAGTGATATAACCCTAATCCAAACCCTAACCCTAACCCCATAAACCTAACCGTAACCCTAACCCCTAACCCTAACTCTAACCCTAACCCTAACCCTAACCCTAATATAACCCTAACCCCAAACCTAACCCTAACCCCAACCCTAACTTGTTCCTCACAGGAACAAGTTTCCAACAAAAGAACATAATTGAAACGCACTACTTCATAAACTAAATCACATGTGTGTCGCTCGCTCAATTAAGAATACAGGAAAACTGAAAAGTAATATAGCGCACTCTACATTACAGGAACAAGTTTCCAACAAAAAAACAGGAAAGCAAAGCACTACTTTGTAAAGGGAATCACATGTGTGTCGCTCGCTCAATTAGGAATACAGGAAAACTGAAAAGTGTTATCTCGCACTCTATGGCACAGAAACAAGTTTACATCGAAAGAACAGAAACGCAAAGCACAACTTCATAAACTAATTCACATATGTGTCGTCCGTTAAATTATTATACCAAGAAAACTGAAAAGTGATATATCGTACTGTACAGCACAAAGACAAGTTGCAACAGAAGAACAGAAAGGCAAACCACTACTTTGTAAACTAAATCACATGTGTGTCGCTCGCTCAATTAGGAATACAGGAAAACTGAAAAGTGTTATCTCACACTGTAGAGCACAGAAAAAAATTTTCATCGAAAGAACAGAAACACAAAGCACAACTTTTTTAACTAATTCAAATAGGTGTCGCCTGTGCAATTACTGTAACAGGGAAACTTAAAAGTGATACAACCCTAACCCTAACCCTAACCCTAACACCCTAACCCTAACCTTAACCCTAACCGTAAACCTAACCTTAACCCTAACCATACCCTAAACCTAACCCTAACCCTAAGCCTAACCCTAACACTAACCCTAACCCTAATTTGTTCCTAATAGGAACAAGTTTCCAACGAAAAAACATAAAAGCAAAGCACTCCTTTTTAAACTAAATCACATGTGTGTTGCTCGCTCAGGTAGGAATACAAGAACACTGGAAAGTGATATATCGAACTGTACGGCAAAGAAGTAAGTTTACATCGAAAGAACAGAAACGCAAAGCACAACTTTGTAAACTAATTCACAAATGTGTCGCCTGTACAATTATTATAACAGGAAAACTAAAAAGTGATATAACCCTAACCCTAACTCTAACCCTAACCTTAACCCCTAACCTAACCCTAAACCCCTAACCTTAACCCTAACCCTATCCCTAAGTTTTTCCTAACAGGAACAAGTTTCCAACGAAAGAACATAAATGCAAAGCACTACTTTGCAAACTAAATCACATGTGTGTTGCTCGCTCAATTAGGAATACAGGAAAACTAAAAAGTGTTATCTCGCCATGTACAGCAAACACAGAAACAAGTTTCCATCGAAATAACATAAACATAAAGCACTCCTTTGTAAACTAAATCACCTGTGTGTCGCTCGCTCAGGTAGGAATACAAGAAAACTGAAAAGTGATATATTTAACTGTATGGCAAAGAAACAAGTTTTCATTGAAAGAACAGAAGCATAAAGCACAACTTTGTAAACAAATTCACATACGTGTCGCCTGTTCAATTATTATAACAGGAAAACAGAAAAGTGATATAACCCTAACCCTAACCCTAACCCTGACCCTAACCCTAACCCTAACTCTAACTGTAACAATAACCCCTAACCCCAAGCCCTCTAAACCTAACCCTAACTTTAACCCTAACCCTAACCATAACACCTAACCTTAAACCTAACCCTAACCCTAACCCTAACCCTAACCCTAACCCTAACCCTAACTTTAACCCTAACCCTAAACCTAACCCTAACTTGTTCCTAACAGGAAAAACTTTTCAACAAAAGAACATAAATCACACATGTGTCTCTGGCTCAATTAGGAATACAGGAAAACTGAAAACTGATATATCGCACTGTACTGCAGAGAAACAAGTTTCCAACTGAAGAACAGATTCCCAAACCTCTACTTTGTAAACTAAATCACATGTGTGTGGCTCGCTCAATTAGGAATACAGGAAAACTGAAAAGTGATATACCGTACTCTACAGCACAGGAACAAGTCTCCAACGAAAGAACAGAAAAGCAAAGCACTACATTGTAAACTAAATCACATGTGTGTCGCTCACTCAATTAGGAATACAGGAAAACTGAAAAGTGATATATTGCACTGTACAGCACAGGAACATGTTTCCAACAAAAGAACAGAAAAGCAAAGCACTACTTTCTAAACAGAATCACATGTGTGTCGCTTGCTCAATTTGGAATACAGGAAAACGGAAAAGTGTTATCTCGCACTGTACAGCACAGAAACAAGTTTCCATCGAAAGAACAGAAACACAAAGCACAACTTCATAAACTAATTCAAATACTTGTCTCCTGTTCAATTATTATAACAAGAAATCTGAAAAGTGATATATCGCACTGTACAGCACAGAAACAAGTTTGCACCAGAAGAACAGAAAGGCAAACCACTACATTGTAAACTAAATCACATGTGTGTCGCTCGCTCAATTAGGAATACAGGAAAACTGAAAAGTGATATACCGCACTCTACAGCACTGGAACAAGTTTCCAAAGAAAGAACAGAAAAGCAAAGCCCTACTATTAAACGAAATCACATGTGTGTCGCTCGCTCAATTAGGAATACAAGAAAACTAAAAATTCTATCTCGCACTGTATGGCACAGAAACAAGTTTCCATCGAAAGAACAGAAATGCAAACCACAACTTTGTAAACTAATTCACATAAGTGTCTCCCGTTCAATTATTATAACAGGAAAACTGAAAAGTGATATATCGCACTGTACAGGACAGAAACATGTTTGCAACAGAAGAACAGAAATACAAAGAACTACTTTGTAAACTAAATCACATGTGTGTCGCTCGCTCAATTAGGAATACATGAAAACTGAGAAATGATCTATCGAAATGGACAGCAAAGAAACAAGTTTTCATCGAAAGAACAGAAATGCAAAGCACAACTTTGTAAACTAATTCACATGCGTGTTGGCAGTTCAATTATTTTAACAGGAAAACTGAAAAGTGAGAGAACCCTAACCCTAACCATATCCATAACCCTAACGCCCTAACCCTAACCCTAACCCTAATGCTAGACCTAACACCTAACCCTAACCCTAACCCTAAACCTGACAATACCCTAACCTTAACACTATCCCAATCCCTAAACCTCACTTGTTCCTAACAGGAACAAGTTTCCAATGAAAGAACAGAAACGCAAAGCACAACTTTGTAAACTAATTCACATACATGCCTCCTGTTCAATTATTAAAACAGGAAAACTGAAACGTGATATAACCTTAACCCTAACCCTAACCCCTATCCCTAACCTTAACCCCTAACCCTAACCCTAACCACAACCCTAATCCTAACCCTAACCCTAGCCCTAACCCTAACACTAACTTGTTCCTAACAGGAACAAGTTTCCAACGAAAGAACATAAATGCAAAGCACTACTTTGTAAACTAAATCAAATGTGTGTCACTCGCTCAGTTAAGAATACAGGAAAACTGAAAAGTGATATATTGCACTGTACAGCACAGGAACAAGTTTCCAACGAAAGAACAGAAAAGCAAAGCACTACTTTGTAAACTAAATCACATGTGTGTCACTCGCTCAATTAGGAATACATGAAAACCGAAAAGTGATATAACCCTAACAATAACTCTAACCCTAACCCTAACTTATCCTAACAGGAACAAGTTTCCAACAAAAGAATAGAAACGCAAAGCATTACATTCTAAACTAAATCACAAGTGTGTCACTCGCTCATTTAGAAATACAGGAAAATTGAAATGTGATATATCGCACTATACAGCACAGAAACAAGTTTCGAACGAAAGAACAGAAACGGAAAGCACTATTTCTAAACTAAATCACATGTGTGTCTTTCGCTCAATTAGGAATACAGGAAAACTGAAAAGTGATATATCGCACTTTACAGCACAGGAACAAGTTTCCAATGGAAGAACAGAAAAGCAAAGCACTACTTTGTAAACTAAATCACTACTCAATTGAATACAGGAAAAATGAAAAGTGAAATCGCACTTTACAGCACAGGAACAAGTTTGCAACACTTTGCAAACTGAATCACATGTGTGTCGCTCGCTCAATTAGGAATACAGGAAAAATGAAAAGTGATATATCGCACTTTACAGCACAGGAACAAGTTTCCAACGAAAGAAAAGAAAAGAAATGCAACACTTTGCAAACTGAATCACATGTGTGTCGCTCGCTCAATTAGGAATACAGGAAAAATGAAAAGTGATATATCACACTTTACAGCACAGGAACAAGTTTCCAACGAAAGAACAGAAAAGAAAAGCACTACTTTGTAAAGAGAATCACGTGGGTGTAGCTTGCTCAATTTGGAATACAGGAAAACTGAAAAGTGTTATCTCCCACTGTACAGCACAGAAACAAGTTTCCATCGAAAGAACAGAAACACAAAGCACAACTTTGTAATCTAAGTAAGATGTGTATAGCCCTTTCAATTAGGAATACAGGAAAACTGAAAAGTGATATCTCCCACTTTAGAGCACAGAAAGAAGGTTCCAATAAAAGAACAGAAACGAAAAGCACAACTTTGGAAACTAAATCACATGTTTGTCACCCATTGAATTAGGAATACAGGAAAACTGAAAAGTGATATCTCGCATTGTACCTCAGAGAAACAAGTTTCCAATGAAAGAAAAGAAATATAAAGCACAACTTTGCAAACTAAGTAACATGTGTGTCATACATTCAATTAGGATTACAGGAAAACTGAAAAGTAATATCTCCCACTGTAGTTCACAGAAACAAGTTTCCACCAAAAGAATAGAAAGGAAAGTCACAACTTTGTAAACTAAATCACATTTGTGTCGCCCGTTCAATTAGGAATACAGGAAAACTGAAAAGAGATATATCGAACTGTTCGGCAAAAAAACAAATTTTTTGGAAACAAAATCACATCTGTGTCATCCGTTCAATTAGGAATACAGGAAAACTGAAAAGTGATATCTCGCACTGTACTTCACAGAAACAAGTTTCCAATGAAAGAACAGAAATTTAAAGCATAACTTTGTAATCTAAGTAGGATGTTTATAGCCCTCTTAATTAGGAATACAGGAAAACTGAAAAGTGATATCTCCCTCTTTAGAGCACAGAAAGAAGTTACCAATAAAAGAATAGAAACGAAAAGCACAACTTTGGAAACTAAATCACATGTGTGTCACCCGTTGAATTAGGAATACAGGAAAACTGAAAAGTGATATCTCGCATTGTACCACAGAGAAACAAGTTTCCAATGAAAGAAAAGTAATATAAAGCACAACTTTGCAAACTAAGTAACATGTGTGTCATACATTCAATTAGGAATACAGGAAAACTGAAAAGTGATATCTCCCACTGTAGTGCACAGAAACAAGTTTCCACCAAAAGAATAGAAAGGAAAGTCACAACTTTGTAAACTAAATCACATGTGTGTCGCCCGTTCCATTAGGAATACAGGAAAACTGAAAAGAGATATCTGCACTGTAATGCACAGAAACAAGTTTCCAACAGAAGAATAGAAAGGCAAAGCAAAACTGTTTAAACTAAATCAATTTAGTGTCGCCCGCTAAATTAGGAATACAGGAAAACTGAAAAGTGATATCTCCCATTTTAGAGCACAGAAAGAAGTTTCCAATGAAAGCACAGAAACACAAACCACAACTTTGGAAACTAAATCACATGTGTGTCGCCTGTTCCATTAGGAATACAGGAAAACTGAAAAGTGATATCTCCCACTTGAGAGCACAGAAAGAAGTTTCCATCGAAAATACAGAAATGTAAAGCACAACTTTGTAAACTAAGTAACATGTGTGTCGACCATTCAATTAGGAATACAGGAAAACTGAAGTGTGATATCTTGCAGTGTAGCACACAGAAACAATTTTCCAACGAAAGAAGAGAAATGTAAAGTACAAATTTGTAAACTAAGTAACATGAGTATTGCCCGTTCAATTAGGAATAGAGGAAAACTGAGAAGTGACATCTCACACTGTACCACACAGAAACAAGTTTCCAACGAAAGAAGAGAAATGTAAAGTACAAATTTTTAAACTAAGTAACATGTGTGTTGCTCGTTCAATTAGGAATACAGAAAAACTGAAAAGTGATATCTCCCACTGTAGTGGACAGAAACAAGTTTCCACCAAATGAATAGAAAGGAAAGTCACAACTTAGTAAAATAAAGCACATTTGTGTTGCTCATTCAATTAGGAATACAGGAAAACTGAAAAGTGATATCTCCCACTTAGAGCACAGAAAGAAGTTCCCAATGAAAGAACATAAACACAAAGCAGAGCTTTGGAAAATAAATCACATCTGTGTCATCCGTTCAGTTAGGAATACAGGAAAACTGAAAAGTGATACCTTGCACTGTACCTCACAAAAACAATTTTCCAACTAAAGAAATGATATGTAAAGTACAAATTTGTAACTAAGTAACATGTGTGTCGCCTGCACAATTAGGATAACAGGAAAACTGAGAAGTGATATCTGGCACTGTACCTCACAGAAACAAGTTTCCAATGAAAGAACAGAAATGTAAAGCACAACTTTGTAATCTAAGTAAGATGTTTATAGCCCTTTCAATTAGGAATACAGGAAAACTGAAAAGTGATATCTCCCACTTGAGAGCACAGAAAGAAGTTTCTATCGAAAATACAGAAATGTAAAGCACAACTTTGTAAACTAAGTAACATGTGTGTCATCCGTTTAGTTAGGAATACAGGAAAACTGAAGAGTGATATCTTGCAGTGTAGCACACAGAAACAAGTTTCCAATGAAAGAAGAGAAATGTAAAGTACAAATTTTTAATCTAAGTAACATGTGTGTTGCCCGTTCAATTAGGAATACAGGAAAACTGAAAAGTGATATCTCCCACTGTAGTGCACAGAAACAAGTTTCCACCAAATGAATAGAAAGGAAAGTCACAACTTTGTAAAATAAAGCACATTTGTTTGCTCGTTCAATTAGGAATACAGGAAAACTGAAAAGTGATATCTCCCACTTTAGAGCACAGAAAGAAGTTCCCAATAAAAGAACATAAACACAAAGCAGAGCTTTGGAAAATAAATCACATCTGTGTCATCCGTTCAGTTAGGAATACAGGAAAACTGAAAAGTGATACCTTGCACTGTACCTCACAAAAACAATTTTCCAACTAAAGAAATGAAATGTAAAGTACAAATTTGTAAACTAAGTAACATGTGTGTCGCCCGCAAAATTAGGATAACAGTAAAACTGAAAAGTGATATCTGGCACTGTACCTCACAGAAACAAGTTTCCAATGAAAGAACAGAAATGTAAAGCACAACTTTGTAATCTAAGTAAGATGTTTATAGCCCTTTCAATTAGGAATACAGGAAAACTGAAAAGAGATATCTGCAGTGTAGTGCACAGAAACAAGTTTCCAACAAAAGAATAGAAAGGCAAAGCAAAACTTTTTAAAATAAATCAAATTAGTGTTGCCCGCTAAATTAGGAATACAGGAAAACTGAAAAGTGATATCTCCCATTTTAGAGCACAGAAAGAAGTTTCCAATGAAAGCACAGAAACACAAAGCACAACTTCGTAAACTAAATCACATGTGTGTCGCCCGTTCCATTAGGAATACAGGAAAACTGAAGAGTGATATCTTCAGTGTAGCACACAGAAACAAGTTTCCAACGAAAGAATAGAAAGAAAAGTCACAACTTTGTAAACTAAATCACATTTGTGTTGCTCGTTCAATTAGGAATACAGGAAAACTGAAAAGTGATATCTCCCACTTTAGAGCACAGAAAGAAGTTCCCAATGAAAGAACATAAACACAAAGCAGAGCTTTGGAAAATAAATAACATCTGTGCCATCCGTTCAATTAGGAATACAGGAAAACTGAAAAGTAATATCTTGCGCTGTACCTCACAAAAACAATTTTCCAACTAAAGAAATGAAATGAAAAGTACAAATTTGTAAACTAAGTAACATGTGTGTCGCCTGCTCAATTAGGATAACAGGAAAACTGAAAAGTGATATTTCTCATTGTACCTCAGAGAAACAAGTTTCCAATGAAAGAAAAGAAATATAAAGCACAACTTTGCAAACTAAGTAACATGTGTGTCATACGTTCACTTAGGAATACAGGAAAACTGAAAAGAGATATCTGCACTGTAGTGCACAGAAACAAGTTTCCAACAAAAGAATAGAAATGCAAAGTAAAACTTTTCAAACTAAATCAAATTAGTGTCGCCCGCTGAATTAGGAATACAGGAAAACTGAAAAGTGATATCTCCCATTTTAGAGCACAGAAAGAAGTTTCCAATGAAAGCACAGAAACACAAAGCACAACTTCATAAACTAATTCACATACTTGTCTCCTGTTCAATTATTATAACAAGAAAACTGAAAAGTGATATATCGCACTGTACAGCACAGAAACAAGTTTGCAACAGAAGAACAGAAAGGCAAACCACTATATTGTAAACTAAATCACATGTGTGTCGCTCGCTCAATTAGGAATACAGGAAAACTGAAAAGTGATATACCGCACTCTACAGCACTGGAACAAGTTTCCAAAGAAAGAACAGAAAAGCAAAGCCCTACTTTTAAACGAAATCACATGTGTGTCGCTCGCTCAATTAGGAATACAGGAAAACTAAAAATTCTACAACGCACTGTATGGCACAGAAACAAGTTTCCATCAAAAGAACAGAAATGCCAAGCACAACTTTGTAAACTATTTCACATACGTGTTGCCAGTTCAATTATTTTAACAGGAAAACTGAAAAGTGATAGAACCCTAACCCTAACCATATCCATAACCCTAATGCCCTAACCCTAACCCTAACCCTAAACCTGACAATACCCTAACCCTAACACTATCCCAATCCCTAAACCTAACTTGTTCCTAACAGGAACAAGTTTCCAATGAAAGAACAGAAACGCAAAGCACAACTTTGTGAACTAATTCTCATACATGCCTCCTGTTCAATTATTAAAACAGGAAAACTGATACGTGATATAACCCTAACCCTAACCCTAACCCCCTATCCCTAACCTTAACCCCCTAACCCGAACCCTAACCACAACCCTAATCCTAACCCTAACCCTAGCCCTAACCCTAACACTAACTTGTTCCTAACAGGAACAATTTTCCAACGAAAGAACATAAACGCAAAGCACTACTTTGTAAACTAAATCAAATGTGTGTCACTAGCTCAGTTAAGAATACAGGAAAACTGAAAAGTGATATATTGCACTGTACAGCACAGGAACAAGTTTCCAACGAAAGAACAGAAAAGCAAAGCACTACTTTGTAAACTAAATCACATGTGTGTCACTCGCTCAATTAGGAATACATGAAAACCGAAAAGTGATATAACCCTAACAATAACTCTAACCCTAACCCTAACTTATCCTAACAGGAACAAGTTTCCAACAAAAGAATAGAAACGCAAAGCATTACATTCTAAACTAAATCACAAGTGTGTCGCTCGCTCATTTAGAAATACAGGAAAACTGAAATGTGATATATCGCACTATACAGCACAGGAACAAGTTTCAAAGGAAAGAACAGAAACGGAAAGCACTATTTCTAAACTAAATCACATGTGTGTCTTTCGCTCAATTAGGAATACAGGAAAACTGAAAAGTGATATATCGCACTTTACAGCACAGGAACAAGTTTCCAATGGAAGAACAGAAAAGCAAAGCACTATTTTGTAAACTAAATCACATGTGTGTCGCTCACTCAATTAGGAATACAGGAAAAATGAAAAGTGATATATCGCACTTTACAGCACAGGAACAAGTTTCCAACGAAAGAAAAGAAAAGAAAAGCAACACTTTGTAAACTGAATCACATGTTGTCGCTCGCTCAATTAGGAATACAGGAAAAATGAAAAGTGATATATCGCACTTACAGCACAGGAACAAGTTTCCAACGAAAGAACAGAAAAGAAAAGCACTACTTTGTAAAGAGAATCACGTGGGAGTAGCTTGCTCATTTTGGAATACAGGAAAACTGAAAAGTGTTATCTCCCACTGTACAGCACAGAAACAAGTTTCTATCGAAAGAACAGAAACACAAAGCACAACTTTGTAATCTAAGTAAGATGTGTATAGCCCTTTCAATTAGGAATACAGGAAAACTGAAAAGTGATATCTTGCACTGTACCTCACAGAAACAAGTTTCCAGTGAAAGAACAGAAAGGCAAAGCACAACTTTGGAAACTAAATCACATGTGTGTCGCCTGTTCAATTAGGAATACAGGAAATCTAAAAAGTGATATCTCACAATGTACCTCACAGAAAAAGGTTTCTCAAGAAAGAATAGAAACGTAAAGCACAACTTTGTTAACTAAATAACATGTGTGTTGCCTGCACAATTAGGAATATAGGAAAACTGAAATGTGATATCTTCTGCTTTAGAGCACAGAAAGAAGTTTCCAATGAAAGAACAGAAACGCAAAGCACAACTTTGTAAACTAAATCACATGTGTGTCGCCTGTTCAATTAGGATTACATGAAAACTGAAAAGTGATATCTCACAATGAACCTCACAGAAACAAGTTTCCAACTAAACAACAGAAATGTAAAGCACAACTTTGTAAACTAAGTAAAATGTGTTTTGCCAGTTCAATTAGGAATACAAACAAACTTAAAAGTGAAATCTCGCACAATACCACACAGAAAAAGTTTCCAACAAAAGAACAGAAAAGCAAAGCACAACTTTGTAAACTAAATATCATTTGTGTTCCCTGCTCATTTAGGAATACAGGAAAACTGAAAAGTGATATTTCCCACTTTAGAGCACAGAATGAATTTTCCAATGAAAGAACAGAAACGCAAAGCACAACTTTGGAAACTAAATCACATGTGTGTCGCCCGTTCAATTAGGAATACAGGAAAACTAAAAAGTGATGTCTTGCCCTGTACCTCACAGAAACAAGTTTCCAATGAAAAAAGAGTAATGTAAAGCACAACTTTTAAAATAAGTGACATGTGTGTTGCCGGCTCAATTAGGAATACAAGAAAACTGAAAAGTGATATCTCCCACTGTAGTGCACAGAAACAAGTTTCCAACGAAAAAACAGAAATGTAAAGGACAAGTTTGTAAACTAAGTAACATGTGTGTCGCCTGCACAATTAGGAATACAGGAAAACTGAAAAGTGATATCTTGCACTGTACCTCACAGAAACAAGTTTCCAATGAAAGAACAGAAAGGCAAAGAACAACTTTGGAAACTAAATCACATGTGTGTCGCCCGTTCAATTAGGAATACAGGAAAACTAAAAAGTGATATCTTGCCCTGTACCTCACAGAAACAAGTTTCCAATGAAAGAAGAGTAATGTAAAGCACAAGTTTTAAAATAAGTGACATGTGTGTTGACCGCTCAATTAGGAATACAGAAAAACTGAAAAGTGATATCTCCCACTGTAGTGCACAGAAACAAGTTTCCAACGAAAGAAGACAAAAGCAAAGCACACTTTTTTTTTTTTTTTTCAATGCAGTTTATTCAGGAACCTTGAACAATCCTCGGACCCAGGGGAAAGCCAGCCCACAGCTTAAATAGCCTCTGGGTAGCCAACCCAGGCGTGCCACGTGGGCAATGCAGATAGGTCCACATACATGGAAGCAAGCCAGATCCTCAGCCTTAGCCAAATGTGGAATTGTTCGTGTCAGAGAGCACTCACCATCGGGAAGGTGGAAGGCGGAAACCAGCTCCATCTTTAAGGCATAGCATTCCGCAGCTCTCTACAGTTCCCCCTTTTTGTTTTAGACGCATCAGGCAAGAGTAGAGGTCTGATCTCTGATATTAGAAATAAATTGGGACTTTGTACCGATGTTCATTTAGGTGTCATCCACCCAAAGAGCATCAGACCCGTCCGATACCTTTTTCTCAGAGGCGGGACCTGGGGCATCAACCCGCATGCAATCAGACATGCTCTTCTCTGGGTCGAAAGCGGCCAACCCTGAGTGCAGTGCTTAGCCTCGCATCCTGAGCGTAACATTTTAGCTTTTTATGGTATCCAACCATGCTTGAGGAGAATGTCCTTCTTCAATGGCTGTAAAGGCCTGAATGATCATGGCTGCATCACACTGTTGTGAGACTCTAATCTTGCATATATACCACAGGCAAACCAAGGAGACCAACACCAGATGGCCTGCTAATGCTCCCATGCCCGCCCATTCCTTCAGATGATTCATGGCTGCAGCAATCCATGATGATAATCCTGTGGCTAGTCCTGCGTCCACTCTGGTAGAATTTACTGTGACAATGGCCACTCTCAGCTGCTCCATCGTAGTATCGAATTCTCCAGTCCAATTACCTAAAATATAGCTCGACTATTGTTTAGACAGATTTGCAGCACAGGAAAAATTCTCATGTTGTATGCTAGTAACACAAAGTCCAGCAAATTTTCATTGACAAAAGCACTACTTTTAAACCTAATCACATGTGTGTTGCTCGCTCAATTAGGAATACAGGAAAACTGAAAAGTGTTATCTCGCACTGTAGGGCACAGGAACAAGTTTCCATCGAAAGAACAGAAACGCAAACACAACGTTGAAAACTAATTCACATAAGTGATGCCTGTTCAATTATTATAACAGGAAAACTAAAAAGTGATATAAACCTAACCCTAACACTAACCCTAACCTAACCCCTAACACTAACACTAATAACCCTAACCCTAATCCCTAACCCTAATCCTAACCCTAACCCTAACCCTAACCCTAACCTAACCCTATCTTGTTCCTAACAGGAACAAGTTTCCAACGAAAGAACATAAACAAAAAGCACTACTTTGTAAACTAAATCATATATGTGTCACTCGCTCAATTAGGAATACAGGAAAACTGAAAAGTGATATAACCCTAAACCTAACCATAACTCCCTAACCCTAACACTAACGCTAACCCTAACCCTAACTCTAACCCCGTAACCCTAACCCTAACCCTAAACCTAACCCCTAACACTAACCCTAACCCTTACTCTAACCCTACCCCAACCCTAACCCTAAACCTAACCCGAAACCTAATCCTAACTTGTTCCTGTCAAGTTTCCAACGAAAGAACATAAACGCAAAGCACAACTTTGTAAACTAAATCACATGTGTGTGGCTCGCTCAATTAGGAATACAGGAAAACTGAAAAGTGATATATCGCATTGTACAGCGCAGGAACAAGTTTTGAATGAAAGAACAGAGAAGCAAAGCACTACTTTGTAGACTATATCACATGTGTGTCACTCCCACAATTATTAATACAGGAAAACTGAAAAGTGTTATCTCGCACTGTACGGCACAGAAACAAGTTTCCATCGAAAGAACAGAAAGGCAAATCACAACTTTGTAAACTAATTCACATACGTGTTGCCCTTTCAATTATTATAACAGAAAAACTAAAAAGTGATATATAACACTGTATAGCAGAGAAACAAGTTTCCAACAGAAGAACAGGAAAGCAAAGCACGACTTTTAAACGGAATCACATGTGTGTCGCTTGCTCAATTAGGAATACAGGAAAACTGAAAAGTGATATATCGAACTGTACTACACAGAAACAAGTTTTCATGGAAAGAACAGAAACGCAATGCACAACTTTGTAAACTAATTAACATACGTGTCACCTGTTCAATTATTATAACAGGAAAACTGAAAAGTTATATAACCCTAACTCTAACCCTAACCCACTAACCCTAACCCTAACCCTAACCCTAACCCGTAACCCTAACCCTAACCCTAACCCAAACCCTAACTCCTAACCCTAACCCTAATCGTAAACCTACCCTAACTCTAACCCTAACCCTAACCCTAAAACTAACACTAACTCTAACTTGATCCTAACAGGAACAAGTTTCCAACAAAAGTACATAAACTCAAAGCACTAATTCGAAATAAATCACATGTGTGTCACTTACTTAATTAGGAATACAGGAAACCTGAAAAGTGTTATCTCGCACTGTATGGCAAATAAACAAGTTTCCATCGAAAGAACAGAAACGCAAAGCACAACTTTGTAAACTAATTCACATATGTGTTCCTGTTCAGTTATTATAACAGGAAAACTGAAAAGTGGTATAACCCTAAACCTAACCCTCACTCCCTAACCCTAACCCTAACCCTAACCCTAACCCTAACCCTAACCCTAACTCTAACCCGTAACCCTAACCCTAAACCTAAACCTAACCCCTAAACCTAACCCTAACCCTAACCCTAACACTACATCACTAACACTAACCTTAACCCTAACCCTAACCGCAAACCCTAACCCTAACCCTAACCCTAACCCTACCTAAACCTATTCCTAACCATAACTCGTTCTTAACAGGATCCAGTATCCAATGAAAGAATATAAACACAAAGCACTATTTTGTAAACTAAATCACATGTGTTTCACTCGCTCAGTTAAGAATACAGGAAAACTGAAAAGTGATATATCGCACTGTACATCACGGGAACAATTTCGAATGAAAAAAGAGAAAAACAAAGCACTACTTTGTAAACAGAATCACATGTGTGTCTCTCGCTGAATATGAAAAACAGGAAAACTGAAAAGTGTTATCTCGCACTGTACGGCACAGAAACAAGTTTTCATCAAAAGAACAGAAACACAAAGCACAACTTTTTAAACGAATTCACGTGCGTGTTGCCAGTTCAAATATTATAACAGGAAAACTGAAAAGTGATATATCGCACTGTACAGCACAGGAACAAGTTTCCAATGAAAGAAGAGAAAAGCAAAGCACTACTTTGTAAACTAAATTACATGTGTGTCGCTAGCTCAATTAGTAATACAGGAGAACTGAAATGTGATATATCGAACTCGATGGCAAAGAATCAAGTTTTTATCTAAAGAACAGAAATGCAAAGCACAACTTTGTAAACTAATTCATATATACGTGACGCCTGTTCAAATATTATAACAGGAAAACTGAAAAGTGCTATAACGCTAACCTAAACCTAACCCTAACCCTAACCCCTAACACTAACCCTAACCCTAAACCCCTAACCATAACCATAACCCTAAACACCCTAACCCTAACCTACCCTAACCTAAACCTAACATAACCCTAACTCTAACCCTAACCCTAACCCTAACCATAACCCTAACCTAACCCAAACCCTAACCCTAATTTGTTCCAAAAAGAAACAAGTTTCCAACGAAAGAACATAAACGCAAAGCACTTCTTTGTAAACTAAATCACATGTGTGTTGCTCGCTCAATTAGGAATACAGGAAAACTGAAAAGTGATATATCGAACTGTATGGCAAAGAATCAAGTTTTCATTGAAAGAACAGAAACGCAAAGCACAACTTTGTAAACTAATTCTCATACCTGTTGCCTGCTTAATTATTATAACAGGAAAACTGAAAAGTGATACAACCCTAATCCTAACCCTAACCATAACCCTAACCCTAAACCTACCTAACCTTAAACCTAACCCTAACCCTAACCCTAACACTAACACTAACTTGTTCCTTACAGGAACAAGTTTTCAATGAAAAAAACATAAACACAAAGCACTAATTGGAAACAATATCACATGTGTGTCACTCACTTAATTAGGAATACAGGAAACCTGAAAAGTGATATATCGCACAGTACAGCACAGGAACAATTTTCGAATGAAAGAACAGAATAGCAAAGCTCTACTTTTAAACGGAATCACATGTATGTCGCTCGCTCAATTAGGAATACAGGAAAGCTGAAGAGTGATATATCACACTGTACAGCACAGAAACAAGTTTCCAAAAGGAAAACAGAAATGCAAAGCACTACTTTGTAACCTAAATCACATGTGTGTTGTTCGCTCAATTAGGAATACAGGAAAACTGAAAAGTGATATATAGAACTGTACTGCACAGAAACAAGTTTTCATGGAAAGAACAGAAACGCAATGCACAACTTTGTAAACTAATTAACATACGTGTCACCTGTTCAATTATTATAACAGGAAAACTGAAGGTTATATAACCCTAACCCTAACCCTAACCCACTAACCATAACCCTAACCTAACCCTAACCCTAACCCCTAACCCTAACCCTAACCCAAACCCTAACCCTAACTCCTAACCCCTACCCTAAATCGTAAACCTACCCTAACTCTAACCCTAACCCTAACCCTAAAACTAACACTAACTCTAACTTGATCCTAACAGGAACAAGTTTCCAACAAAAGTACATAAACTCAAAGCACTAATTCGAAATAAATCACATGTGTGTCACTTACTTAATTAGGAATACAGGAAACCTGAAAAGTGATATATCGCACTGTACAGCACAGGAACAAGTTTTGAACAAAAGAATAGAATAGCAAAGCTCTACTTTTAAACGGAATCACATGTATGTCGCTTGCTCAATTAGGAATACAGGAATACTGAAAAGTGATATATTGCACAGTACAGCACAGGAAGAAGTTTCGAACAAAAGAACAGAAAAGTAAAGCACTACTTTAAAAAGGAATCACATGTGTGTTGCTCACTCAATTAGGAATACAGGAAAACTGAATACTGTTATCTCGCACTGTACGGCACAGAAACATGTTTCCATCGAAAGAACAGACACGCAAGGCATAACTTTGTAAAGTAATTCACATACGTGTCGCCCGTTCAATTATTATAACAGGAAAACTGAAAATGCATAAAAAGCTAACCCTAACCTAACCCTAACCTAAACCCCTAACCCTAACCCTAATCCTAACCCTAACCCCAAACCCTTACCCAAAGCCTAACCCTAACCCTACCTAAACCTATCCTAACCCTAACTTGTTCTTAACAGGAACAAGTTTCCAACGAAAGAATATAAACGCAAAGCACTATTTTGCAAACTAAATCACAGGTCTGTCACTTGCTCAGTTAAGAATACAGGAAAACTGTAAAGTGATTTATCGCACTGTACAGCACAGGAACAAGTTTCCAATGAAAGAACAGAAAAGCAAAACACAACTTTTTAAACTAATTCACATATGTGTTGCCCGTTCAATTATTATAACATGGAAACTGAAAAGTCATATAACCCTAACCTAACCCTAACCCTAACCCTAACCCTAACCTAACCTAACCCCTTAACCCTAACCCTAACCTGAACCCTAACCCTAACCCTAACCCTAACCCTACCCTAACCCTAACCCTAACCCTAACACTAACCTAACCCTAACTTGTTCCTAACAGGAACAGGTTTTCCAAAAAAGAACATGAGCGCAATGCACTACTTTGTAAACAAAATCACATGTGTGTAGCTCGCTCAATTAGGAATACAGGAAAACTGAAAAGTGATATATTGCACTGTACAGCAGAGGAACAAGTTTTGAACGAAAGAACATAAGAGCAAAGCACTACTTTCTAAATTAAATCTCATGTGTGACCCTCGCTCAATTAGGAATACAGGAAAACTGAAAAGTGATATATCACACTGTACAGCACAGGAACAAGTTTCCAATGAAAGAACAGAATAGCAAAGCACTAGTGTCTAAACTAAATCACATGTGTTTCGCTCACTCCATTAGTAATACAGGAAAACTGAAAAGTTATGTATCGAACTGTAGAGCAAATAAACAAATTTTCATCAAAACAACAGAAACGCAAAGCACAACTTTGTAAACTAATTCACATACGTGTTGCCTGTTCAAATATTATAACAGGAAAACTGAAAAGTGATATAACCCTAACCCTAAACCTAAAACCCTAACCCTAAACCCCAAACCCTAACCCTAACCCTAACCCTAACCCTAACCCTAACCTCTAACCTTAACCCTAACCCTAACCCTAACTCCTAACACTAACCCTAAAACTAACCCTAACCTAAATCTAACTTAGTTTTGAGAAAGAAAGAAGAGTAAAGCAAAGCACTACTTTCTAAACTAAATGACATGTGTGTCGCTTGCACATTTAGGAATACAGGAAACCTGAAAAGTAATATATCGCACTGTACAGCACAGGAACAAGTTTCGAAAAATGATCAGAAAAACAAAGCACTACTTTAAAACAGAATCACATGTGTGTCTCTCACTCAATTAGGAATACAGGAAAACGGAAAACTGTTATCTCGTACTCTACAGCACACGAAAAAGTTTCCAATGAAAGAAGAGTAAAACAATGCACTAGTATGTAAACGGAATCACATGTGTGTCTTTTGCTCAATTAGGAATACTGGAAAACTGAAAAGTGTTATCTCGCACTGTACTGCACAGAAAAAAGTTTCCATTGAAAGAACAGAAATGCAAAGCACAACTTTGTAAACTAATTCACATATGTGTCGCCCATTCATTTAATATAACAGGAAAATTGAAAAGTGATATATCGCACTGTTCAGCACAGGAACAAGTTTCCAATGAAAGAACAGAAAAGAAAAGCACTACTTTGTAAACTAAATCACATGTGTGTTGCTCGCTCAATTAGGAATACAGGAAAACTGAAAAGTGATATATCGAACTGTAAGGCAATGAAACAAGTTTCATCATGAATGAACAGAAAGCATAAAGCACAACTTTATAAACTAATTCACATATGTGTCGCCCGTTCAATTAATATAACAGGATAATTGAAAAGTGATATATCACACTGTCCAGCTACAGGAAAACTTTTTGTTTTAGGCGCATCAGGCAGCAGTAGAGTCTGATCTCTGATGGAAGAAATAAATTGGGACTTTGTAAACGGAATCACATGTGTCATCTGCCCAATTAGAAATCGAAAAAACCGAAACCTTTTTATCAAGGCGGGACCTGGGGAAACCGCATGCAATCAGACAGCTCAGAAAAGCAAAGCACTACTTTGTAGTCTTAGCCTCGCATCCTGGTGTAACATTTTAGCTTTTTATGGTATCCAACCGTAGCAGGAGATAACCCCTGCTAATGGCACTAAGGCCTAACTCTGGCTGCATAACTGTTGTGAGACTCTAACCGTAACCCTAACCACCCAGGCAAACCACTTGACCAACACAGCATGGCCTGCTAAACTAAATCACCTTCCATTCCTTCAGATGAGGAATGGCTGCAGCAATCCATGATGATAATCCTGTACAGCTAGAACAAGTTTCACAATGAAAGAACAAACTGCAAAGCACTAGTATCCAAACTAAACTGCATGTGTCTGCTTCACTCCATTAGTAATACAGGAAAACTGAAAAGCATGTATCAACTGTAGAGCAAATAATAAAACTTCAACAAAATAAATAGAAACGCGCAAAGCACAACTTCATGTAAACTAATTCACATACGTGCTGCCTGTTCAAATATTATAACAGGAAACTGAAAAGTGATATAACCCTAACTCCTAAATCTTAAACCCCTAACCCTAAACCCCAACCCTAAACCCCAAACCCTAACCCTAACCCTAACTCAAACCAACCCCTAACACTAACCCTAACCCTTACTCTAACCCTACCCCCAACCCTAACCCTAAACCTAACCCTGACTTAATCCTAACTTGTTCCTGTCGGGCTTCCAACGAAGAACATAAACGC
>JAEOAE010004365.1:0-48277 GCA_036365155.1 Meriones psammophilus
AAGTGGCTGGAAACAAAGTTGCTAAAAAAAATATCTGAAGCCCTCTCTTGTATAGAAAAGACAAGAGAGCTGAGAAAGAAATTAGGAAAAAAAAAAAAAAAACAACAACAACATCAACCATGCAATAGCCACAAATAAGATAAAGTGTACTGCTGTGACTGACCAAGCAAGTGAAAAATCTGTATAAAAAAACTTCATGTCTTTGAAGAAAAATTGAAGAAGATATCATAGGATGGAATGATCTCCATACTCATGGATCAGTAGGAATAACAGCAAAATGGCCATCCTACCAAAAGAAATGTAGAGATCCAATGCAATTTCCATCAAAATACCAACACAATTCTTTACAGACCTTGAAAGAACAATTCTCAACATTATATAAAAACACAAAAAGCCAGAATAGTTAAAATAATCCAGTGGTCAGGCCGCCCTCAAGGCCATTCCTGTCAGAACTGCCCTGAAGTGCAGCTGTGGTTCGATAGCCCTCTACATCAAAAATGTCACTGGCACATGCAGAAGAACCAAATTTTCATTTAAATGCATATTTCAGTCCAGTTACTGAGGAAAACTGTTAAGTGTAGCTGTAAAAGCTTGGCGGGTGGATCTACTTTTTTTAGATATGGCTGTTGTGAAATCTCAACACAAAGAGAAATATTTTAAATCCAAATTTGGCATGCAAATAAACACAGTCAGTGTCAAATACATAATTTAAAATATCTTCTGAATAATGTTTTTATATATTGACTATACATTGAATTATATTTTGGTAATATCGAGTTAAATAAAATATAC
Organism: Meriones psammophilus; assembly: GCA_036365155.1. Taxonomy (NCBI): domain Eukaryota; kingdom Metazoa; phylum Chordata; class Mammalia; order Rodentia; family Muridae; genus Meriones; species Meriones psammophilus. The sequence goes on from JAEOAE010004365.1 coordinate 793, forward strand.
CCGGATCTTCTCTGTTAAAAACAAACAAACAAACAAACAAACAAACAAAAAGACAAAACAAAACAAAAACTTCTGGAGGTATCTCCATCCTGGATCTCAAGCTGTACTACAGAGAAACAGTAAAAACGGTGTGGTATTGGCATAGAAACATACTGGTGGATCAATGGAATTGAATCAAAGACCCAGAAATAAACCCACACAACTACTACACCTGATTTTTTACAAAGAAGCCAAAACCATTCAATGGAAAAAAGAACATCTTCAACCAATGGTGCTTGTCTAACTGGATCCACATATAGAAAGATACAAATAGGTCCATACTTATCACCCTGCATAAAATAAAGTCCTTGTGGATCAAATACCGCAACATAAAATTAATACTCTTAATCTGTTATTTAAAAAAAGTGAGGAAGAGGCTTGAACACATTGGCACAGGAGACAACTTCCTGAACACAACACCAGCAGCACAGGCTCTAAGATCAACAATCAATAAATGGGATCTCATGAAACTTTAAATCTTCTCTAAAGCAAAGGACACTGTCAGCAGAACCAAATAATTGCTTACAGACTGGGAAAGGATCTTCACCAACTCTACATCATACAGCTAATATCCAGAATATATAAATAACCCAACAAATCAAATAATCCAATTTAAAATAGGGTTCAGAGCTAAACAGAAATTCTCAACAGAGAAATATTGAATGGTGTAGAAACACTGTAAAATTCTCAACATCCTTAAAAAATCTGAGAAATGAAAATCAAAACGACTCTGAGACTCCACCTCTCACCCATCAGAATGACTAAGATAAAAACTCAAGGGACAACTCATGCTGAGAAGATGTGCAGAAAGGAGAACCTCCTCCATTGCTGGTAGAATGTAAACTTGTATAACCACTTTGGAAATCAGTCTGGCACTTTCTCAGAAAATTTGGAATACTGCTACCCCAAGACCCAGCTAAACACCTCCTAGACATATATCAGAAAGATGCTCAAACATACAACAAGGCATTTGCTCAACTATGACTATAACAGCTTTATTCATAATAGCCAGTAGCTGGAATCAAACTAGATGTCCCTCAATGGGGAATGGACACAGAAATTGTGGTAGATTTACACAAGGAAATAATACTGAGGTATTAAAAACAAGAAAATCCTGAAATTTGCAGGCAAATGGATGGAACTAAAAAAGATCACCCTGAATGATGTATCCCAGAAGCAGAAATACATGTATGGTATATATTCACTTACAAGTAGATATTACCCATACAATATAGATTGAACATACTAAAATCTACAGACTTTAAAAAGCTAAAGTACAGGGAGAAACATAGGAAGATGCTTAATTCTCATTCAGAAAGAAAACAGGATAGATGCCTTAGAAGAGAGAGAGCAGGATAGGATCCTTCCATGGATGAACACTAAGTGACTCCATTCAAGAGGTGATTGAAGCAGATGCAGAGACCCACAGCAAAATTTTGTATAGAGCACAAAAAGTCTTATTGAAGAAGTGGGAGATAGAAGGACCTAAAGGGGACAGGAGTTACTCAAGGAGACCAACAAAGACAAAATAATCTGGGTCCTGGGGCCCTGCAGAGACTGATGCATCAACCAAAGAGCATGAGAGGACTTAGAACCCCTGCTCAGATGTAGCCCATAGACACTTCAGTCTCCATATGGGATTCCTAGTAAGGGGAGAAGAGACGGTCTCTGAACTCAGTTGCCTGCTTCCTGATCACTTCTCACTGGTGGGGACAAAATAGTAAGCCCACAGATGAAGAGGATACAGGGAGTCTTAATGGAAACTGATAGGCTAGGGACTGATAGAACCTTCCCTATCAGAGAACTACAGGAGAAGGATAGGGGAAGAGGGGGGAGGAATAGTGGGACATAGAGTAGATGAGGGAGGAGGCTACAATTGGGATACAAGGTGAATATATTGTAAAAATTAATGATAAACATGGGTGACAGAATGAAGCATAAATAAGACACAATTTACTGAGAAACACACAAAAAAAATACTCACCATCTTTAATCATAGATCTATCAAGAAAAAACAAAACCTAGGCAACCATTACCTCAAATGACAAATAATGTATGTTTAGTGTCCTTCTTGGTACTATAGTAAAAGAAAATGTGATAGGATGCACACAATATCATTGGAAATCTTTCTTCATGGACTGAACATGGAGTGACTTGTAGGAGTTGCGATGTTGATTTACTTTATCCCCACAGATCAGCAGGAGTGTATCTCTTTCTGAGTTCAAGAGTACCCAAACCTTGAGAGAAACCAGTGCCTGCCCATCGCAGTGACCTTCCTGTCCTTTGAGGATCCTCTGGGCTTGGCCCTGGCCTGCATGGCTCTGTGCTTATCTGTTAACACAGCTGTTATTTTTGGGATCTTTCTCAAGCACCATGACTCACCCATCATTAAGTCTAATAACTGGACTATAATAAAATACCTTAGTGTTTTCAATGAAATTATTTACTCCTACTCTTAGTAAGTTTATATAAAATGTATATCTAACCGTAAAAAAAGAGCCCTTCATTTAAGCAATTTTATATCGATACACTATTTCAGAATAGAAAACTATTGAAAAACACATTTTAGCCTCTTTTGGATATATGCTTAGGAGTGGTGGGCTGGATCTTGAGGAAGCGCTATTCCTAGTTGTCTGATAAAGCACCAGATTGATTTCCATAGTGGTTGTACAAGTTTACATTCCCACCAGCAGTTTTAGGCTCAAGTACACAATAAGGACATTTGCTCAACCATATTTGTAGCAGCTTTATTTGTAATAGCCAGAAGCTGAAACCCAGATGCCCATCAACTGAAGAATGGATGCATAAATTGTGGTACATCCATACAACGGTATTATCAGCAATGAAAAATAAGAAATCTTGAAATTTGCAGGTAAATGGTGGGGCGTGGAAAGGATCATCCTGAGTGAGATGTCCCAGAAGCAAAAAGACACACACAGTATATACACTCACTCATATAAACATACAACATAGGATAAACCCACTAAAATCTGTACATCTAAACAAACTAAGCAAAAAAAGAGGACCTAACTAAATGCTCAATCCCCATTCTGAAAGGCAAAGATGATGGACATCAGAAGAAGAAAACAGGAAACAACCTAGGAACCTGCTTTAGGCCTCTGAAAACCAGAAAAAAGAGGAAACAACTGAGGAACCTACACAGGGCCTCAGTCTTCAAGCCTCACCCCTGCAGACCATCAAAGCAGAAACTGAGCCTGATGGCCAACTGTCGGACAGTGTGAATGGAATTTTATGTAAGAAGTGGAAATAGCAAAGCTGGAGAGGACAGGAACTCTACAAGAGCAGCAACAGAACAAGAAAATTTGAACACAGGGAACTTCCCAGAGACTCATACTCAACAAAGGTCTATTCATGGAGATAACCTGGAACCCCTCACAGATGTAGCCCTTGGCAGTTCAGTGTCAAGTGGGTTACATAGTAATGGGAAGAAGGGACTGCCTCTGACACAATCTGATTGGCCTGCTCTTTGATCACCTCCCCTGAGGAGGCATTTTCTTCAGGCCACAGAACATGACAATGCAGCCACTTCTGATGAGAACTGGCAGTGTAAGATCAGAAAGAAGGAGAGAAGACTTCCCTATCAGTGGACTTGGGAGGCATGCATGCAGAAAAAAGGAGGAAGGAAAATCTTGGGATTGGGAGGGGAGGAGGGAGGGCTTATGGGGGATACAAAATGAATAAAGTGTAATCAATAATAATAATAATAATAATAAAAGAAAAGAAAAAGAAGAAAAATAAAAACAATTTAGGCCAAAGCAGCAACAATTATTATTCAATTCCTGGCATAATGCAATGTCTATACCTCATATCATTGTAGAATTTATTTGTGTGCTAAATCTAAGTATTCTTTCATTATTTTGGTCATACAACAGTACAGTGATACTGTGAAAACTGATATTTCTAGGAAAGGAGGTCATAATACCTCATTTTTAACATCATTTTTACAAAACATTCTTTGTCCATCATTATAGATCCTTGTTTAAGGTGAAGATGTCTCCAGCCATTCATTTACAGGTCCATCTAGTCATTGGGGGGGCATATCATATGTAACTACTAATCTTATAGGCCAAGTAATCACCCTGAGGATACAGAGGTATGAGGTATTTAATCTCAAATGCTATCAACTCTCCTAGCTCTACAAACTTTGTTTGCCTTTTATGAGTATGTTGTTCTGATTATTTTCTTCTTGAGGAAGCACAGGGTAGATTTTGCAAGACTATCTTGGAGCTGAAGTCTCATAAGGAATTCTCTGACATTTTTATGTGAGTTACAATTTCCACAAGAAGACATTCATGTAGGACCAGATAATTGATATTTCTGATGAGAGGCAGTATGCTCAAATTTTTCTGGGAAGCTTAGAAACATTACCACAGAGTGAAGGCATAAATGATTCATTAAAGTTTTCCCATTGCTCCAGTGTCCCCAGGTCTTACATGTACTGAAAGCCCTCTAAGCATGTAGCAAGTAGAGATCAAGACCAAGCCTGAAAGATAGCATGAAGTCTATTGTAATATGCAGCTCAGCTGTGCTTGATCTTTGTCAAATAGCTGTGCTGACTTCATGGCTTTAACTGTATATGAACTTTGGTGAGGTTTTAATCCATTTGGAGGTGACTTTTGAGTGAAAATAAGCATCTATTTCCATGTTTCTACATATAGGCATCTAGTTTGGTCAGCACCATTTGTGAATATTTTGTCTGTTTTTCCAGTGTGTATTTCTATTTTTGTTATAGTACTAGTGAATTTACATAATCAACTATTACTCAGACATTTAAAAAATCAAATCATGAAACGTGAAGGTAAATGCACCTTTGCAGGTAACTGAGAGTGAGAGAACCTAGATCCTCAAAAGACAAATAAGGTATGTATTTGCTTTTACATATATATTAGTTGCAAGGTGTATGATATGCAAGCAACTGAACATAATACCACAGGGGATACATACAGATTAAGAACTGGAGGTTAGGGGAGGCAGAGATTTCTCAATAGGAAAGGGAAATAAAATACTTAGTACAAATTGAAGGTGGGCTAAAAAGATAGAATTGAAGGGGATTGGGAAAGGAAGAGGGGCAATGAAAAGGTAACATGAGAAAAGACAGGTAAAATTAAGGGTCATTTGTTTGGTACAGTGGAAACATAATGCAATAGAAACTTTCTAATATATAAATATATATATATATATATATATATATATATATATATATATATGAAGCCAACATCAATGAAATCACCACCCAAGAAGAAAGTCCCAACTGGAAATCTCTTGTCACTAAATTAAGCATCCAGTACTGGTAATGGTTTATATTTAACTGAGGTATTGGCCAAAGTAGTGTGATTGTAATGCCAAAACAAAACAGGCTTTTGTCAAGACTATAGGTTGCTCTCCACAAAATGACTGCAATGCCCTATTGCTTGAGGTAACACTTGCACAAATCATTGAACATGCATAAATCGTGCCTATATAGGACCTTCACACTTATGTATTAGCAACTTTGATACAGGGAATACTCTGCATACTACAAAAGGAGAAATATAAACACTAACCCAGCTACCAAACCTTTGAACTATAACAGTGTCCTGTAAGACGTATTAATGCAACAGTTGTAGGAGTAAATAACCAATCTATAGTTTGACTCAAGGCTCATTTCACATGATGGAATCCACACCTGACACTGGTTTATTGAACAAGAAAAAGAAATTACATAGCCCAGGGTTCTAGAGAAAAAAAAAAAATACTACGTTCTACTAAAAGAAAGAAAATGAGCATTGACACCATTCTGCTATACTCATGGACTAGGGTCTTATTCTTCCATCATCAAAGAAGCTTCCTCCTTCAGCTGATGGAAACAAATTCAGAAATCCGTAGAGAAAATAGATATTCAGTGAGAGACCTCAGAATACTCAAGTAGAAATGGAAATTTTCCATCAAATTCATGCCCTCCACGGTCGTTGTAATTCAGCCAAAAGAGTGTAACAGAGAGAAAGGATAGAGGATACCAAAGAAGAAAGCACTATAAATTAAGATGACTGAAGCATATATAAATTGTGAGATACTGAGGCAGCATGCACTAGGCCTTTTAATATTCTGCACCAGATGTGGTTATAAAGCTGAAATGCAGAAGTGCACACCTGGGTTTGTCCCAACCCTTATCTCTAACTGATAAGCACTTGCAAATGAATGCGTAGGTTTCTCCAAGGGACACTCATTTTATCCAAGGAACTTCTCTTAATTGTACATTTAAGAGTACATTCCAAAAGTTAGATGGCCAAAAAATTCACTCACTGGCACATTTGGATTTCGATGTCCTATAATTCTCGCATGCATTTTATTATAGTTCTCATTTTAATTTGCTGAAGTTTTTTTGTTCATTTTTTAACTTTTATTAATTTCACTTTATTCACTTTGTATCCCCCCATAAGCTCTTCCCCCCTCCCCTCCTAATCCAACTTTCCCTCCTCCTTCTTCACACATGCCCCTCCGCAAGTCCACTGATAAGGGAAGTCTTCCTCCCCTATCATATTCTTGCCTACCTTATCAGGTCTCAACAGGAATGGTTACACCTTTTTCCTCTGTGTCTTGGAAAGGCTGCACCTCCCAGGAGTAGTTGATCCTACTCCTGAGCCATCCACTGAGTTCATGTCAAAGACATCCCCTGTTACCCTTAATAGGGAAGTCACAAGGAGACAGATACTTATGGGCTACATCTGAGCAGGGGTTCTAGGTGTTCTTTATGCATGGTCCTTGTTTCGAACAGAACCCCCTGGGCCCATATTTTTGGTTCAGTTGGCCTTCTTGTGGTGTGCCTTTCCCATCCAGGTCTTTCTATCTCCTGAATCTTTCTTTTGAGTCCATGCTCTATGCTCAACATTTGGCTATGAGTCTAACCATCTGTTTCAATACCTTGCTATGTATATTATTTCAGAGGCCCTCTCTGGTAGGTTCCTGCCCTGTTCTCTGTCTTCTCCCATTACCAATGTCTATCCCATTTGCCCTTCTGAATGAGGATTAAACACCTTCCCTAGGATCCTCCCTGTTGTTTAGCTCAATTAGAACTGTAGATTTTATTATTTTTAATCCTGTATTATACAACTAATATCCACTAATAAGTGAGTATATACCATGAGTGTCTTTCTGCTTCTGGATACCTCACTCAGGATGATCTTTTCTAGTTGCCTCCATTTGCCTGCTGATTTCCTTGTTTTTAACTGCTGATAGAATTGCATTGTGTAAATGTACTACAAATTCTGTATCCATTCCTCAGCTGTGGTACATCTAGGTTGTTTTCAGATTCTGGCTATTATAAAAAAAATGCTATTATGAGTATAGTTGAGCAAATGTCCTTGTATGTTTGATAATATACTGAATATATGCCCAGGGGTGGTATAACTAAATGTTGAAGTAATACTATTCATAAATTTCTGAGAAAGCACCAGATTTCTAAAGTGGCTGTACAAGTTTACATTCCCATCAGCAATGTAGGAGTGTTCCCTTTTCTCCACATCCAGTCCAGCTTGTGTTGTAGATGATGTGATAATACACATGAATGACCCTAAATATTCAAACAGGGAACTCCTACAGCTGATAAACACCTTCAGCAAAGTGGCTAGATACAAAATTAAATTTGAAAAAAATCTGAAGCCCTCCTGTATACAAAAGAGAAAGAGGCTCAGAAAGAAATTAGGGAAACAACACCCCTTCACAATTGCCACAAATAACATAAAGTACCTTCGTGTGACTCTAATCAAGCAAATGAAAGACTTGTATGAAAAAAAAAAACCTTCAAGGAAGACATCAGAAGATGGAAAGTTCTCCCATGCTCTAGGATTGGTCAGATTAACATAGTAAAAATGGCCACTCTACCAAAAGAAATCTACAGACTCAATGCAATTCCAATCAAAATACCAACACAACTCTTTACAGACCTTGAAAGAAAAATTCTCATTTTCATATGGAAAAACGAAAAAATGCAGAATTGATAAAAACATGCCAGTACAATAAAAGATTTTCTGGAGTTATCTTCATCCCACATCCCAAGTAGTATAGAGTAACAGTAATAATAAAAAAAAAATGACATGGTACTGGCACCTGTACTTTAAATCTTAAAGGGGTGTGCATCTACTCATTAATTTTATTAAATCATATCAATAAGCTGAGGGGGAAAAACAAGTATAGGGGAATCACCTGCTGTCTCAGTTTCAGACCCAGCTTGAGGGTGCTCAGATAGCCAGTGCTGCCTTGGGCTATTGTTTGTTTCAACCTTAAAACATCCCTGGCTTTTTTAATTGTTCTCTAAGATTTTTCTCATCAGATTTTTTCATAAGCAAAAACATCTTCCCAACCTTGTTAAACAATCTTTTTTTCAAATTCTTTCTAAGAATAATGGTCATTGCTAAAACCCTACAACTATGGTTCCTTTCAAGAGTAGTTGTTAATTCATTAATCTGCTCCAGCAACCATGTGAAAAGAGATTAAACATTGTTAAAATTTTAAATACCAGTGATATTGCCCAGTGAGGGGACAAGAAGCCTCCTTAGAGTTTTCATATAACTCATGTTATGAGGAACATGGGCATCATAATGGCATCAAACAGAGCTATGTTCCATAACAGCACAAAGTCCTCAGTAAAAGCAGTTCTTGGGGTTATGCTTCTCCAAGACAAACTCATCATGACTATGCTAACAGGGGAGCCAAATTCCATGAGTGCTACAGATGTTTTGCTGTTGCTCCTGCATGGCTTTCAACAGGACCTGGTAGCCAAAATAGTTTGCCTATATATGAAGAAGGGGAATGAGGTTACCTCAGGCCTTGGGAAGAATTCAGGGTATTGGGTGTGCTGTACCAGCCTGGAGGACCATATAACATGGAAGGACTGAAGGATTGCTAAGAGAAAATAGCAGCTATGTTTGATTTGATATCTTAAATATGAACCTCTACCATTTGTTCCAGGTTTGAAACCTACATCTATGGAAATATAAACTTCAGAGAGAGCAGTATGGTCTCCATTTGGTAATGATTTAAAAAAATGAGCTGAAAAGGAAGAAAGGTGACAAAGACACAGATGTTTTTCTTTCTTTCTATATTTTTTTTATTCTTTGAGGGAGGGTGGGTACCCAAACTGGACTCAAATTTTTGCTTTTTGTTTTGTTTTCCTAATTCATTTTATTTTTTTCAATTTTTATTTATTTATATATCCCTGATTAAAGGTCACTCCCTCAACTCCTACTGGTCCCACCCTTCCTCCATCTTCCCCTATCTGCTTCCCCTAGTCCATTCAGAAGAGGAGTTCCCCTCCTCACCCATCCACCCACACATTATCAGAACACTACTCAGCTATTAAAATCAGAAAATAAAATTTCTGCTCTTATTACTTTTGCATAGGCCACTGTGCTCACCTCAGAAGATTTCATACTATGAAGCTTGCCTGCAAGCTTACAGTGAAATAAACAATAGGTATAACTCATTTTAAAGAGTCCCACCCCAAGACACTGTTTGATTTACCATCTCACATCCAGAAACATGTGAAATTTGAAATGCTATGAAGTGTGAAACATTTTTTCACAGGCATTTCAGAGAACGTGGTTCTCTTGCTGCCTGGAGGCTGTTTCCCACCAGCCCAGGAAGGAAGGAGGCCCAGAAGATGATAGTATAAAACTTGGAAGCCACCTAAGCATAACAGTGATCAGAACACTCTGGAACCACCTCAGAAAGTAAGTTCAACTTTAATTCCAGAAAACAGAGGGTATGTACCCCTTGGGGAGTAACTGGGATGCTCTAAGGATAGGTGTAGATAATTGTTTAATACTAGGCAATTCAAGGATGCTTGATTTTCATTAAACAGCACATTCCTATCATGTGAAAAGAACACACAGTACCAAATTATCCTATATTTGAAGGGAGGGGGAGTTATCAGGGATCTGTGTCAAAGGATATCTATCAAATTTGATTGGTGGCATCTATGTCTAAGGGCACTCTCCAGATGAAGTCAGGCGAGAAAACTCACCCTTGACATGGTTATACATCTAGGCCAGAAGCAGGGTCATACATGAAAAAGAAAGCCTCCTCCCTCACATCTCAAAATTCAGTCTGGGTTGTGATGGTTTTCAATAGAACCCCTGGAAAAATAGGTATGTGTACACAAAGAAACTTCTACAGGCTGCCACTGTTGTGATACTCTCAGAGAACTTCCTGGCTGGTGTCAGTTCACCATTCCCTAAATATTCATCCACTGGACTAAAAGTTTCTTGTGTAAACTGAGGCAATTGAAAACAGTAAATGTTGAGAATCAGGATTATCAATAAGTCTTCCCGTAAACACCTTATTATATAGTACTGTTGCATGTAATTGATATTCAACATTCATTGTATTCTTTTTAAAAATAAGTTTATTTACTTTAAATTCAATTGTAATCCCCTCCTTTCTGCCCCATGACTACCCTCCATTCCTATTGCCCCTATTACCTTTCCCCTTCAGAAAAGGGAGGTCATTTCCATTGAGCTAGTTTTTCAGTTCTGTTGCATCTCAGTGGACCAAAGTACACAAAGTCCTTTCCACCTTGCTTATACTCACAGAATTCCTCTTCAGTAAGAATACTTTTATGATGATGATGACTCTGGATTTGTGCAAGGCATCACCATTTTAACACATTCATAAATTTTTCCTCTATTATGAATCCTTTCATGATGATGAAGATTATACAAATGTGGAATGGTTTCACCATGTTAAAAGCACTCACAGGCTTTCTGTCCATTAGGATTTCGTTCATGAGTGTGGAGATTATTCTGAAGTCCAAAAGTTTTTTCACATTGGTTACAGTCAGACATCTTTCCAGTATGTGTTATTTTATGTATTAGGAGATGTTATGTGCAAAGGCTTTGCCACATATTTATCTTCCCTCCAGAATGTGTTGTTGTCTTAGGAGATGATTGTTACATGCAAAGGCTTTATAACACTAATTATCCTCACAAGGCTTCTCTCCACTGTGTGTCTTTTCCTGTTTTTGGAGACTACTCTGCTGTACAAAGGCTTTATCCCGTTGGGTATATTCAAGGTTTCTTTCGAGTATGTGTTCTTTTATGTCTTATGAGATTACTGTTTTCTGCAAAGGCTTTACCACACTGGTTACATTCATAACGTTTCTCTCCAGTGTGTGTTCTTTTATGGCTTAAGAGAGTACTGTTTTGTGCAAAGGCTTTACCACACTGGTTACATTCATAAGGTTTCTCTCCAGTGTGTGTTCTTTTATGGCTTATGAGATGACTGTTTTCTGCAAAGGCTTTACCACACTGGTTACATTCATAAGGTTTCTCTCCAGTGTGTGTTCTTTTATGGCTTATGAGATGACTGTTTTGTGCAAAGGCTTTGCCACACTCATTACATCCATAAGGTTTCTCTCCAGTGTGTGTTCTTTTATGGCTTAAGAGAGTACTGTTTTGTGCAAAGGCTTTACCACACTGGTTACATTCATAAGGTTTCTCTCCAGTGTGTGTTCTTTTATGGCTTATGAGATGACTGTTTTGTGCAAAGGCTTTACCACACTCATTACATTCATAAGGTTTCTCTCCAGTGTGTGTTCTTTTATGGCTTATGAGATGACTGTTTCGTGCAAAGGCTTTGCCACACTCATTACATTCATAAGGTTTCTCTCCAGTGTGTGTTCTTTTATGGCTTAAGAGAGTATTGTTTTCTGCAAAGGCTTTACCACATTGATTACATTTGTAAGGCTTCTCTCCAGTGTGTGTTCTTTTATGCCATATGAGAACAGTGATATAGGGGAAGGCTTTACCACATAGAGTGCATTTAAAGGGTTTCTCTCCAGTATGACTGCTTTCATGCCTACAAAGAAAATTGGCACAGTCATTTCATTACACTAATAAATATATTTATCTATATGAATTAATTTCATAATTTGGTCCAATTGTAAAGAAGAATCAAATTTTAAAGTTTTATCACTTTATTCACATTCACGGTATTCCCCTTCATTATGGGTATTTTTTAAGATCCCTGTGATGGTAAGAGCATGTGTTATGTGGATCACTTTGATAGCATCATTTTTCTATAAGAGGTTTTCTCCTATATATGAAGAGTATTATAAGAATTCAGAGTTTTACCAAGCAATCCCATTCACAAATTTTTGTACTGTATGAATGATACTTCATTTACAAAGTGAGCCAAGACAAGCAGAATTTCCAAATTCCTAGTATTCATGGGTATTTTCAGCAATATGAGTTTGCTGATGAATTCTCAGTGAAGTTGCAAAACCAATTAACAGTAACCATTTATCACATTCAGAGAATTTACTCACAGTGGGGACTACTACCAAATCAATTGTTCTTGGAGAAAGACAGGGACACTGTTTCTTTCAATAACCCTATGCTCATGTGTCTTAGAATCATTTTGACATATGATATACCAGTTTAATTTACAAAAGTAATAAAGATTCCCACATTGAATTAACATAGTTTGTTTTTGTTCATCATAGACATGTCATATAGTGATTAAGGTTTCTCCACAACAATATTCTTGATTCTCATAAGCTGCTCCTTTCACTAAACTTTACAATGTTACTGCACGAAAATGAGTAACACTGGTTCTAATATTTAATTTTTGCTTATTAGAAGGTTTTGGACACATACTGATCACCAATTCAGTGTGTATACCTCTTACAATATCTGAGTAGATAGAATGAGACTAAAGAGATTGGCAGTTCAAGTCAGTAGCTGTAATATCCATATGATTCAAATGGTAATTTTGTTACAATATGATTTCATTTTCTTCTATCTTAGGGAGTGCCTTGTAAACACAAATCAGATACCTGACATTGAAGTACATGGAATTATGAGATATTAATGATCATCAATACACTTAAAACAGTGCTGTTTTTACACTGTTGCTTTTCTTTAAAAGTTCCAGGACACAGCCATGTACATGCCTTCAATCCCAGCACTTGTGGAGGAAGAAGCAGGCAGATCTGTGTGATTTTGAGGTCAGGCTGGTCTAACAAGCAAGTCTAAGAAAGTCACAGATACCCAGAAAAAATATCTATTTCAAAATTAGAAAATAAAAAGCAGCCAATAAACAAACAAACAAACAAACAAAAAACACCAAACTTCCAGGACACATTTATATCTGTATCAACATGCACATAAAGTTACCTTTTATTACTTGTAGAACTTTGAAATTGTTCTTCAATATTATAGTCATCCCAATTGTAGCCTAAAATATAGTACCAGAAAATATATATATTATTGGAAATATCATGTTATTATTAAGGCAAAACTTAAATCACTATCTTCTATGACCCTTAGAACCATGCCTGATTTATTTACCTCATTCCTCCTCATTATCAATTGGAATTACAGAAGAGGATTAATAACAAAGTAAGAGTTGTCTCTTTATTTTAAAAGTGAAAGAAAAATTGCAGTCTTACCTATAGCAGTGAGGTTTTCACAGGTCTCTAGCATCACATGTTTGTAGAGTTGCTTCTGGGAGGGTTCCAGCAAGGCCCACTCTTCTTGGCTGAATTTCACATGCACATCATTGAAGGTCACTGAATTCTAAAATATGCCATACATTTGTACAACAGAAACAGTGGCAACGATATAAATTTATACTTCATTTCAATATAATCATATAATTCTACTGCTTCTTCAATTTATTTTCTGACACAGAAGTGTGAATGTTATACAGTTGGGTGCTGTGCGTGATGTGAAGTAGGAGAAATGAAAAAGCCTAAAGGTTAGATTGAAAAAAAAAAACCCAAAGGCGTGCTTCAAAAACCTGTTTTTCATCAGTTTGTAAGACATGAATATAAATTAGCCATTAGTTGGGTTCTTGAGCAATCTGTGAATCATCTTCAGTTACTTGGGTGAGTAGGTCAGGACCCTGTCATGAGACAGGTGGAATGACAAAACACAGTCATGATATTTAATATACCAACAAATGAGATGTGTTGATCAGGGGACACTGAACAGATGGGTAACATCAATCAAAAGACAACATGGTACTGAATATTATGTTTTGACCAGGGCTCAGGGATGTGGCATATCAGTATGTGAAGAGGGGGGCTCATATATTTGTGGAAGGGAAAGTGGAGTACAGTGAATACATGGATAAAAATAATGTGAGTGGCAAGCAACAACAATCATAGCCAATAACATCATATTTCTGAGTGACCAGACAAAAGAAAAGGAATAGAACACGTGATTATTCTTTGATCATTGTTTTGTATATCCTCCTTACTAAATAATGTAATCTGTAGATTAAAAATAAAGATTAAAACTTTTCTATTAAAAAATAAATGTTAATGTTATCACTAAGTCATTTTAGAAGAAAACGGAATAACAAGTTTTAACTGTATCATATCTGAACTTTTTGAATAGGATATAGCTTTGGAATAGACATGGCAATTAATGTGGACAGACAAACAGAGAGAAGAGTGTGAAATAGAGAGACAGAGACATAGAGACAGAGACACACAGGGAGAGAAATTAAGAGATGAACAATACTAAGTACAGATCAGAGAAATTTATTAACAGTTACTAACTACAAAAAATGGTGGACAAGCTGGGTGTATTCTGTCATGCCTTCAATTCCATCACTCACGAGGCAGACCCAGGTGTATCTTATTGAACTAAATGTCAGCATTATCTATTCAAAGAGTTCTAGGACAGCCAGGCCTATATAGTAAGACAGAGCCTCCCCTAAAAGTCAATCAAACAAACACAAAATATTGAAAGAACTCAGAGGTTTTTACTGAAGCCTCTACAAGGAATTATACATTCACTCCTGTTGTATATTTATTTTCCAAAAATCTGTACTGCCCCAGCTTAAACTGTAACTTCAATGATATCTTACTAAAAGGGAATGCATGTTAAAACAGGTAAAAATAGAAGACAAAAATATTAGCAGTATAAATGCTGATCATAAATGAGCAACATAAGATAGGAGAGATGGCTCAGCAGTGAGGAGCTCTTACTGCTCTTGCAAATAATTGGGCTCAATTGTTAGTATTTACCTAGGACCTGCTACTTTCAATTGCTATGAGTTCTTGAGTTCTGAAGACATTTTCAGACTACTGTGAGGATTAGGCACACAAGAGGTGCATATTCATGCATACAATCAAAATACTTATATTCAGTAAAAACTAAAAATAGATCCCAGATGGCTGGGCTGATTGCACACTGGGTCTGATAAGCTGGGTAGCAGAGACTGCACAGGGACCAATAGTTGGATCTGCAGGCCCCCAAAAACCACTGACTGTGTTTCCAAGGTAAGAAGAAAACCAATGATGAGGAAACAATCGGGTCCAACCTCAGAGCACCCAGCTAATCTCTGGGAAAATTCCTTGGATGTTGCAGCAGGAATAAGGTTTTCAAGCAAATGGACCCAAGAAACAAGCAGGAGTAGCTATTCTAATATCTAATAAAACAGACTTTCAAACAAAATTAATTGAAAGTGATGAGGAAATATGGCGGTGCCAGGAGGACATTGGGTCTGAGGAGTAAGACAGCAATGTTGGTACAGCAACTAAAAGACTGAACTCTGGGCCCTAAAACAACAGAGATCCTGTTTCGCAGGTGAGAGGAAACTCCACGGTGTGGGAGTCAGTCAGGTCCACTTTCAGGTCACTCAACGAGAACCCGGAAGATATCCCGGGTCGCAGGATACAGCTTTGTGTCCTGATAAACTTTCCAGACTAAATTATGTTCTCCAGGGCACCAGAGACTGGGAGTCCCAGTCTAGAAAAAAAATAGGGAAAAAGAAAGCAGGCCTGACCTCAGGTCACCCAGTCTATCCCTGGAAATGTCCTGTAGACCGGTTGGTTCACAGCCGCCAGGCCTGAGTGCGCCTCCAGCCACTAGCTCTGCATGCCCTACTCTCCATCACAGAACTGTGTGCCCCAGGACACTAGAAGCGGGGTTTCCCTGTCTGGAGAAAACCCCACAGGCAGGGAAACAGCACTCCCAGCTTAAAGAACTCATACAACTCCCCACACACACACTACATCCACCATACACAGGAACATTCTTGGAAAAGTTCTCAGCTTCTTTCCCAGTCACCAGCTTGGAGCCATCATTGGCAAATGCCTACACATTCTACACACCACGTCAAACACCACAGACTGAGTCTTCCTATTGGGAGAAAACCCAAAGGTGGGGGAAATATCTGGCCCTACCTCAGGACACCTAGCTCCAGAAAAGTTTCTGGTTATCCACGGGCTCCTACTCTCGCCTCCTGCTGTACACATGAGAGTGGTGCTCACCTGCCACTGATTACCACTTGGGTACTGGGGCACAGAGCTCCAAACTGAGACCTACAGAAGCCTGGGTTACCTGAGATCAACCCACAGATACTGCTCCAAGGAACAACCAGTTATCCCTAACTAAACTGACCAAGCCACAGGGAACTCAGGTTACAGCAGCAGCTCAATAAATTTACAGCAAGAAACCCAGATGCAGGGCAGCTGTCTCCAGAACTTCTCTGGGTGAGAGGATAGCTCCTTTTACTAACACAGGTAACAATTACTACTCAGGTCTGTACAATTGAGATGAGCTGTGGCAATTCCTGAAAAACACCTGCCATTCAGTGACCATACCTAAAAAATGGAGGAGAGCTCCTTTGGGAAAAATCATCTTCCTGCCAAGGGGATTTGACCCACCACAGGATTCCAGGAAGTACCAGAAACTAACACCCAACACCTAAGATATACCAATGGGTAGAGGCCAGTGTAAAAGCTCAACCAACAAAAGACAAAGCAATATGGCCTCTCCAGAACCCAGTTATTCAGGAGCAAGCAGCCCTGGATACCCCAGCATAAAGACAATTTCAGGCCAATATCCCTTATGAACATTGATGCAAAAATACTCAACAAAATACTTTGCAAACCCAATACAAAAACACATCAAAGATATCATCCACTACAACCAAGTAGGCTTCAGGCCAGGTATGCAGGGGTGGTTCAATATGCAAAAATCCATCCATATGATCCACCATATTAACAAATTGAAAGAAAAATAAACTCATGATAATCTCCTTAGTACTGAAAAAGCATTTAAAAAAATCCAGCATCCATTCATGTTTCAAGTATTGGAGAGATCAGGGATACAGGGCACATACCTAAACCTAGTAAAGGCGATATACAGCAATCCTATAGCCAACATCAAGCTAAACGGAGAGAAACTTAAAGCAATCCCACCGAATTCAGTGACAAGGCAAGGCTGCCCCCTCTCTCCATATCTCTTCAACATAGTTCTCGAAGTCCTTGCTAGAGTAATAAGACAATTAAAGAAGATCAAGGGGATATAAATGGGAAAGGAAGAAGTCAAAGTATCACTATTTGCAGATGGTATGATAGTATACATGAGTGACCCCCAAAATTCTACCAGGGAACCCCTAAAGCTGACAAACACTTTCAGCAATGTGGCTGGATACAAAATCAACTCAAAAAATAAGTAGTCCTCCTGTATGCAAAAGAGAAAAGTGCTGAGAAAGAAATTAGGGAAACAACACCCTTCACAATAGTCAAAAAGGACATAAAGTACCTCAGTGTGACCCTAACCAAGCAAGTCAAAGACTTGTATGAAAAAATTTCAAGTCTCTAAAGAAAGAAATAGAAGAAGATATCAGAAGATGGAAAGATCTCTCATGCTCATGGCTTGGCAGGATTAACATAGTAAAAATGGTCCTCTTACCAAATGCAATCTACAGATTTAATGTAATTCCCATCAAATTACCAACACAAATCTTTACAGACCTTGAAAGAAAAATTCCCAACTTCATATGGAATAACAAGAAACCCAGAATTGCTAAAATAATCTTCCATAATAAAAGATCTTCTGGAGGTATCTCCATCCCTGATCTCAAGCTGTACTATAGAGCAACAGTTATAAAAACTGCATTGTACTGGCATAGAAACAAAATAGAGGAATATAGAATGGCAGAGAAACACTTAACGAAATGTTCAATATTCTTAGTCATCAGGGAAATGCAAATCAAAACCACCCTGAGATTTCACCTTACACCCATCAAAATGACTAAGACAAATAACTCAAGTGACAACTCATGCTGGATAGGATTTGGAGAAAGGGGAACCCTCCTTCATTGCTGGTCAGAATGTAAACTTATACAACCACTTTACAAATCAACCTGACACTTTCTCAGACAATTAGGAATAGCACCTCCTCAAGATCCAGCTATACCACTCCTAAGCATATATCTAAAAGGTGCTCAAGTATACAACAAGGACATCTGCTCAACTATGTTTGTAGTAGTTTTATTTGTAATAGCCAGAAGCTGGAAACAGCACAGACACCCACATTTGTAAAGGAAACATTAATAAAAGTTAAAGAACATATCAATCACTGTACATTAATAGTGGGAGAGGTCAACATGTCACTATCATCAAGGGACAGAGCAATGGAAAAGGACTTAAACTGAGAGATAATGACACAAATGGATGTCATGAATCAAATGAACCTAACAGATCTCTAGAGAATTTTTTAACCCAAACAGAAAAGAATCTATCTTCTTTCAGCACCTCATGGACCCTTCTCCAAAACTGAACATACAGTAGGTCACAAACCAGGTCTCAACAGATACAATAAGATTGAAATAATATCTTGTATCCTATCAGACTATGATGGACTAAAGATGGACCTCAATAATAACAGAAATAACAAAATGCCTACACACACGTGGGAACTGAACAACTCCTTATTCAATGAAATCTAGGTCAGGGAAGAAATAAAGAAAAAACTTCCTACAATACAATGAAAATGAATGCACATCATACCCAAACTCATAGGATGCAATTAAAGCAGTCCTAAGAGGACTTTTTATAGCACTAAAGGCCTTCATAAGCTATTGGAGACATCCCATATAAGCAACTTAATGGCACACCTGAAAGCCTAGAAAAAAAGAAGCAAACACACCCAACAGGAGTAGACCACTAGGAATAACCAAAGTCAGGGCTGAAATAAATAAATTAAAAACAAAGAGAATAATTAAAAGAATCAACGAAACCAAGAGCTAGTTCTTTGAGAAAATCAAATATATAGACAAACTCTTAGTCAAACTAAGTAAATAGCAGAAAGACACTATCCAAATCAATAAAGTCTGAAAGGTAGAGAGAGAGATAACAGATACTGAGAAAATCCAAAGAACCATTAGCTCTTATGTCAAAAACCTATATGCCACCAAATTTGAAAAATTTAATGAAATATACAATTCTCTTGTTAGATTCCACTTACCAAAGATGAATCAAAATCAGGTAAAGATATTAAAGTCTTATACTGCCTAAAAAATAGAAGCAGCCATCAAAATCCTTCAAAAAAAAGCCAAGGGCAAGATGATTTCAGAGCAGAATTCTACAAGACCGTCAATGAAGAACAAAACCAATATTCTTCAAATTATTCCACAAAAGAGAATTGGACGCAACATGAACAAACTCCCTTCGTAAGAAAACAGTCACCTTGATAAATCCTCAAAGACTCCAAAAAAGAAAGAGATCTTCAGACCAATCTCTTTTATGAACAATGATGCAAAAATACTCAATAAATTAACCGCAAACCAAATCCAAGAACATACCAAAAATATCATCCAACACGACCAAGTAGGTTTCATCCCAGGCATGCAGGGATGGTTCAATATATGGAATCTTAATCCATCATATAAACAAATTGAAAAAAAGCAGCAAAGGATCATTTCCATAGAAGCCAAAAAAGCATTTGACAATATCCAACAGTTATTCTTGTTTAAAGTCTTGGAGAGACTGGGGACAAAGGCACAGATCTAAAAATAGTAAAGACAATATACAGCAATTCTATAGCTAACATCAAACTAAATGGAAAGAAAGTTAAATCAATTCCACTGAACTCAGGGACAAGACAAGGCTACACACTCTCTCCAAATCTCTTCAATACAGTACTCAATGTCCTATCTAGGGCAAAAAGACAACTAAAGGAGATCAAGGGGACACAACTTGATAAGGAAGGAGTCAAATATCTCTATTCACAGATGATATGACAGTATAAAAAATTACCCCAAAAATTCTACTACAGTTGAAAAACACTTGAGCAAAATGCCTGAATATAAAGTTAACTAAAAAAAAAATCAGTAGCACTCCTGTATACAAAGGACAAATAGACTGAGAAAGAATTAGGAAAATAACACCCTTCACAATAACCAGGGGAAAAAATACCATAATGTATCTTGATGTTATCCTCAACAAGCCAGTGAAAACCTATAAAACAAAAAACAAAAAAACTTCAAGTCTCTGATGAAAAAGATACCAGAAGATAGAAAATAGAAATATATCTCATGCTCATGGATCAGTAGGATCAACATAGTAAAAATTGCCATCATACCAAAAACAATCTACAGATTCAATGATATTCTCATCAAAATTCAACATAATTATTTAAGGAACTTGAATAAACAATTCTCAGCTTCATATAGAAAAATAAAATAGCCAGAATAGATAAAACAATCCTGTACAATAGCAGGTCTTCAGCAGTTATTGCCATCCCAGATCTCAAGCTCTACTATAAATCATAGTAATAAAAACAGCATGGTACTGGAATAAAAACAATCAGTGAACAAATGGAATTGAAGTGAAGATCCATAAATAAACCCACACACCTATGGCCACTTGATTTTTGACAAAGAAGCCAAAACCATGCAATGGAACAAATGGTGCTGGTCTAACTGCAAGTCTACATATAGAAAAATGAAAATAGATCCATATTTATCACCCTGCACCAAACTACAGTCAAAGTTGTTCAAAGACCTCAACATAAAACCAGATACACTAAATCTGTTAGAAGAAAAAGTGGGAAAGAGCCTTGATCTCATTGGCATATAAGGTAACTTCCTCAACAGAACACCAAGAACACTGGCTCTAAGATCAAGAATTAATAAATAGGATATCATGAAACAAAAAAGCTTCTATGAAGCAAAGAACTCTGTCAATAGAACAAGATGACCACCTACAGCCTGACAAAAGATCTTCACCAACCTACATACATACAACAGAAAAAGCTAATAAACAATATATATATATATATATATATATATATATATATATATATATATATATATATATATAAAGAACTGAAGAAATTAAACTCCAACAATCCAAATAATCCAATTTAAAACTGGGGTACAGAACTAAACAAAGATTTTTCCACAGAGGAATATCAAATGGTGGACATTAAATGCTCAATATCTGTAGTCATCATGGAAATGCAAATGACATTCCATCTTAAACTCATCATGGTTAAGGTCAAAACCTGAAGTGACAGCTAGCTAGTGAGAATGTGAAGAAAGAAGAACACTCCGCCATTGCTGGTGGGAGTGCAAATTATACAACCACTTTAAAAATCAAACTGATGCTTTCTTAGACAATTGGAAATAGTGTTAGTTCAAGACCCAGCTCTACCATTCCTGGGCATATATCAAAAAGATGCTCCACAATTCAACAAAGATATTTGCTCAACTGTGTTGATAGCATCTATATTCATAATAGCCATAACAGGGAAACAAACTGCATGTCTCTCAACCAAACCATTGTTTTACAGAAATTGTGGTACATTTACACAATGGAATGCACCTTGGGTATTTAAAAAAAAAAAAGGAAACTATAAAATTTTCAGGCAAGTAGATGGAACTAGAAATGATCATCCTAAGTGAGTTATTCCAAAACCAGAAAGACATGCATGGTATATACTCATTTGTAAATGGATAATGGCCATAATATAGTATAAACATACTACAATCTAAAGACCTAAAGGAGCCAAATAAAAAGGAGAACCCTATGAAGGATGCTCAATTCTTATGCAAACGTGCAAATAGAATCGACACCAGAAGTGACTGAGGAGAGGGAAGAGGATGAGAGCCTAACATACATGTCCTGTGAAAGGCTCTGCCCAGCAGGGGTTCGAAGCAGATGCTAAGATTCACAGCCAAACTTTGGGTAGAGCACAGGGAATCATAGGAAAGAATGGGAGGATAGAATGTAGAAAGACCCACAGCTGGCAGGACCTCCATAAGACGACCAACAAGGACAACAAATCTGGGCCCATGGGGACTTGCAGAGATTGACGGACCCACCAAAGACCATTCATGAAGAGGAACCAGACCCCTGCTCAGATGTAGCTGATAGGCAGCTCAGTCTCCATGTTTGATCCAGAGTAAGGGGAGAAGGTGCTGGCTTTGACATGGACTCTGTTGTCTGCTATTTGATCATTTCCCTTGGTGGAGGGGGCATTGCTATGACACATAGGAAGAGGATGCAGGCAGTCCTAGTGAGACTTGATAGGCTGGGTTCATATGGTAGGAGGGGAGGGTTCCCTGTATCTGAGATATAGGAAGTGGGATAAGGAGGGAAGAAGAATGGAGGGTGAGACAAGGAAGAGTCAAGGGAGAAGATTAAAATTGGGATGTTAAGTGGATAAATTATTTTTTAATTTAATTAATTTATTTATTACAATGTGTTCACTTTGTATCCTTGCCATAGCCCCCTCCCTCATCTCCTCCCAGTCCCACCCACCCTCCTTCTTCTGCCCCTATGCCCTTTCTCTAGTCTCCTAATTGGGGAGGAATTCCTCCCCTTCTAACTTATCAGGTCTCATCAAGGATGGCTGCATCATCTTCCTCTGTGGCCTTGCAAAGCTGCATCACCAAAGAGGAGGTGATCAAAGACTTGAGTTCATGTCAGAGAATAAATTAAAAAAAAAAACAAATTTAAATTAAAAATAAATTAAATGTGAATAAAACAAACAAATAAAATAAAAAAAAACAAATACAACAGGTAAGAAGAGCATCACACACCTACAATTCAGTGACTCGGAAAGCTCAGATAGTGTTAGTGTCATGAATAAATGGCATCCTAAGAAATTAAATATACACCCTGCCAAATTTCAAATGCAAGATGTTGATGAAGATCAACACAAAAACCTATGCTTACATATACAAAACAAAAGAAAATAAATACCTAAAACTCTATATTCCATGCTCAGAACTCAATGATGGTGATGTTGATAACAGGCATGTTGGCCTAGATTTAAGCCCAACACTCGACTGGAGTTAGAGCTGTAAGTTCAAAACCAGCCTGGTCTACATACAAACTTTCAGGAAACATCCAGGAACTCTGGGACATTATGACAGCACAAAACTTGCTGATAATCAGATTAGAAGAAGAAGGATGAGATCAAAGGTCCAGAAGACATTTTCAACAAAATCATACAAGAAAAATTTCTTAACCTAAAGAAGATGTCTATGAAGGCACAAGAAGCATACAAAATACCAAAGAGACTGGACCAGAAAAGAAAGCCCTCTTAGCACAGAATAATCAAAATACAAAACATGCAGAACGAAGAAAGAATATGAAAAGCTGCAACTGAAAACAAACAAACCAAACTAACCAACCAATCAGACAAACCAAAACAAATAAAAACCAACAAAAAAACAAAAAAGGCAGATCTATTGGAATTAACCCTGTATTCTCAGTAAAAATGCTAGAAGTTGAAGGGCTTAGACAGTGTGCTTCTGACACTAAAAAACTGCAGAAGCCAATACAAATTACTAACTATGCCCAGAAACTTTCAATCACCAAATGGGGAAAATAAGATGTTCCTTAAAAGGTCAATTTTAAATAATATGTATCTATAAATACAGCCCCACTCAAGGTGCTAAAACTACCTCCACCACAAAAATAACAATCAGTGTTCAATGATATCTCTTAATAACATCAACCCAAATTCACCAATAAAAAGACAGACTCACAAAATAGATGATAAAATAAAATCCACCCTTCTTCTAAGTACAACAAACACAGCTTCACATCAAGATAGACATTATCTCAAGGTAAAGGGTTGGAAAAAGATATTCTAAATAAATGGACTAGAGTATCAAGCTTGTATCGAAATTTTAATATGTAATGAAACAGTTTTAAAAAAAAACTAATCAAAAGATGGCAAAAGACATGACATATTAAAATAAAACATCCAGCAATATAACATTAACATAATACTTAACATCTATGCCCCCAATCTAAGAGCACCCAAGTTATAAAAGAAACACTTCTGCAGCTTCATCACATCCTGGCCCTCATTAACCGATAGGGGAAGACTTCAATATATCACTCTCACCAATGGACAGGTCCTCCTGACCAAACTAAACAGAGAAATGCTCCAGCTAACTAACATCAAAAAACTAAATTTACCCAAATAATGTTTACAGAACATTCACCCAAGCACAAAAGATTGTTCCCTCTTCTCAGCAACTCATATATTATTCTCCAAAATTGATGATATACTTGAACAGTGGAAGTCTCAAAAGATATAAGAAAGTTGCAATAACCTCCTGCATCCTATCAGACCACTAAGGTTTAAAGCAGCACATCACCAATAACAAAAACAATAGAAAGCTTACAAACTCATAGAAATTGAACAACTCTCTACTGAATAAAAAATGGATCAAAACTGAAATAAAGAAAGAAATTAAAGACTTTCTAGAAGTCAATGAAATAAATACACAACATATCAAAACTCACAGTATACAATGGAAGTGTTGACGAGAAGATAGTTCATACCACTAATTACATTCAGAAAAATAATCAGAAAGATCTCTTAGTAGCAACTTAACAGCACACCTTAATACTGTAGAACAAAATGAAGTAAACATAACTAAAAGGAGTAGACAGTTAGAAACTACTGAACTGTGTCTTCACTGGTAAAACAGAATGTTTCCACAAAAAAAGAAAGGTGGTTCCTATCAAAATTGATAATGATTAGATTCGAATTGTAGAGATCTCCTGAATAAGCAGAGGAAACTGTTCATCAGACAGTGTGGTCATTCACTCCAAACTAACTTAATAAAGACGAAAGTTTTCTTCTTAAATATAAAAAGCTACTTTTGTTTTTTTATATTAAAAACAGTTAAGAGGTTTAAAATGTTTAAAGTAAATTCAAAGGTATAAACTTGTTTGAGTTGGAATAATTTGGAGTGAATATAACATATTTGAGCAGTGTGGTGATAGACAGTGCCTTTAATCCCAGCAGAGACAAGCACTTCTCTATTACTTAGTTGTTTTCTAAATTCAGGAGTTACAATGACAGGGTGTTGGTGGTTCATAGCCTTAATCCCAGCATTTGGGAGGCACATGCCTTTTACATACCACCTGGGAGGCAGAGGCAGGCACATATGATTTACAGTGATTTTATTTAAAAGCTGCTTGTAAAAGGCAGGTTGAAAATCAAAGTGAATGCCCTTTATTATCTAGAAATAAATACACTTTAAGCTATATTTGTAAACTTTAAGATTTTTTTAACTTTAATTGAGATATTATACTTTTTCTATTTCCAAAAATACATAAAAGATATAACATGCTTAAAAAGCTACAAAACTCACCCCTGAAATAGGGTTGGGGCAGAGTTTTGATTTAATCTTTTCAGGAGAATAAAATCATCCAACTAAAGAATATGGAGACCACTGGACACATGAAACTTCTGAAGAAAATGACAGATCACCAAACAAAATGTCAAAAGAGAAGGAGTAAACTGGCCAACTGGTATCACTCACCTTCATCACCTTCATGTTGTCTCTTCTGCCTTCTACAGACATGAATGCAAATTGTCTTTATCTACTTGCTAAAGAACAATCCAAAATCTCAATCTCATATCAAAAAAGCCACCTGGTAAGAAACAGAGGAAAACAGAAAAATAAGGGATGATTCTATTGTCATGAATCTCATAATCTTTTGGCATAATGTGACTTCTGTACTTACCACAAACTTCAATAATCAAGAATTTGTACAGTGTTTGTGAAAGAATGAGAGGGTGGGAGAAAAAGCCAAAAACATAAGCCTAAAATATAGTCAAGTTTACATGAAAAGACATAAGGAAACTCTAACAAAAAAAAATGTCCACTGGACCAGAGATACCTTTGATTTTCTAATTAATAAACATTAAATAAACACAGATTTCACAACTGCTACAAGACAAAAACAAAGTGACACCTAAACCATTATATTTCTGACCCTCCAGCTACTACTAACCTCCTTTATAGAGAGTCATTTTGCTCTGGAAGTCTCTTAGAAAATGGAGGTGATCATAAGCTGGGCTATGGCTTGCAGTCCCTCATGTCCCCTTGTGGGTTCAGGCACAGCCCAGCCCTTGCCAACAATCATACACAAAAAAAATGATGGAGAATAATTTAGTTTCTGTTTCCTGCTGCATGATTTATGTCACAATATGTGGTATCTTTCCTATCCACTTATTTAAAACCAGGCACACCTAACAAAATTCTGCATCTCAGAAATTCCTTTTGTGCCCTGGAATTGAATTTCCCTAAATCATTCCATTGTGACTGGTGGTAGTTGAAAGGTTAAAAAAAAAACATAATCAAGTATTGCTGAAAGATGACCACCACTACCTCTTTTCTTCCAGTTTCAATACGAGTTGTAAAATTTGTTATGCAAAGCTCTATGTGAAATACAACATTCATCATTTCTAGAAATGAGACCTTCAGTTTTCCAATCTGTCCACTGCAAAACCAATACCTGTGTGTGCACACTAGATAAGTAATATTATAAGCACCATGACTTTCTTCTGCCCAGGATGCAAAGTCCTCACTTCTCTGGGCAATCAACTCTCAGGAAGGGTCGGAGGCCAAGTGTCTCTGCTGAGATTACCACATGGAGGCCAACAGAAACACAGCCTGATCCATAGTCTGAACAACCGTCCATCTCATTCAAAGCAGATCAGGCTGTGATAGCTCAGAAGCCTGCTCTTCCAGGCCTGGGGACAATGGCCCCACACTCAGCATGACATGGCCTCTGGTCTCACTCACAGCTCTTTAGAGCTACATGAGAAGAAAATCCCAAAATAAACCCATAAACTACCTCCCATTATTGCTCCTGACTGCTGGGCCTACCCAGAATCCCTCATTACCTTGAACAATACAGCTGAGTCTTAGGACAGTAGTAGCTCCTCTACCAGTGGATCAAAGATCAAATGATGCTGATAGCAGATGCATTCTAGCTTTGCCCTAACCCCTATGGGCACACAGAATGCTAATGTTGTTATAAAAGAATGAAAATCCCAATTATTCTATTTTAAAACCTTCCAGTGCAGAGAGGCAGAGAAAGCACCAATCTGACCATCCTACTCACCTCAACTCCAAGAGTAAAAAGCCCCAAAAGCTCACCAGTTCAGATGACAGATCAGGGTGGATAGGCCAAAGGAACCCACAGCCAAAGGCTTTCTAGCTCAAAGCTCAAAAAGCCCAAAATCTACTATGCTAAAACTCCTTCCACTTTTACACTCTTTCTTAAATACATTTCAGCTGAAAGTTCCACTTACTCTTTAATCCCTGTCAGCTGGCTTCTTGCTTTGCCTCTTGATCTAGGGTTAACATTATTAAATCCTGTGCAGAGAGAGCTTTTGAATTAAAGGTATGTTCCAGGGCTGAAGGAACCATACCATAATCACCTGTTTAGAATAAACAGAAAGTTCTTGGAATTAAGGTTTGTGTTAGGGCTCAACCATACCAAACAAAGCACAGGTTTTTACAGTTTACAATCTATGGGATCACACTGGGATCAAATATCCTGCAACATCCTCATCTTAGAAATGTTTTAAAATACAATCTTCTACTTTCCCAGGGCACCTGCTCATCTTCCAAGATACAGGTCATTTATGTTGCACATTCCATTACATGATCAGTGTCCAACGCAGTCATCTCTACCTCATATTTGGGAAGTCCTTCAGCCAAACTTTAGTCAAAGCCAAATAGTAACAAACATTAAAGAAACAAATGGCCATAAATTTGAAAGAAAGGAGTAGGTAATGGGAGCGCAATGAAAATGAGAAATAAAACAAAAAGGATATGGCTGTACCTAGGAATGTTGGAATAGAAAGTTTATTATAGATATATGAGAGAACATAGTCAGACACAGGAACATCTGGGACAGTATAGGATTGACATGAACTTGAGCCATGTGAGAGGAGAAGAGAGCGGGAAGTCTAGAGCCAGATGAAAAGGGTGGGAAGGTAAATGAGAAATGAAAAATACCAGGTAACCAAAATGGTTGGCATACATAAGGAATGAGAGATGGGAGGAGGGCAGCTCAACTTCTGGGGTAGAGATCTGTGTATGACACCCATACCTTGTAACAGGAAAAGATTGAGGGATGCTGGGAGAACCTGACAGCCAGGTCTGCTTTGACTGTTAAGTAGCCTCCTTAACGATTCATCCCAGCATTTGCGATGTAAGAGCACGGGGGAATGAAAAGGTTGAAATGATTTCATTATAACCATAAAATTATTTTTAAAAGTTGAAAATGACCTTATGGTCCAATATTCTTCAGAGACATTGAATATGTATTAGAGAACAGCAAGTATTACTCACAACTTTTTTTCTTAGGTTGTGCACTTTCAAATGTGGGTAGGGGAAACATCCCTGTTAGTCACTACCACAGCAGTTTATTCAGAACTTCTGTGTTGTTTG
Organism: Meriones psammophilus; assembly: GCA_036365155.1. Taxonomy (NCBI): domain Eukaryota; kingdom Metazoa; phylum Chordata; class Mammalia; order Rodentia; family Muridae; genus Meriones; species Meriones psammophilus. The sequence continues at coordinate 29,359 of JAEOAE010004365.1, forward strand.
AACTCATGCAACTATAGAAATTTGCTTCCCATAAACAAGCTCAGCAACTAATACATATTCTTTATTCCCTTTGTGTATGACTCCCCCCAAATGTACAGTTTTCACTTTTATTGACCATCTAAAATTGATTACCTGACTCATTACCATCTTCCCTTCTCCCCCTCCCTTTCTGTGTTGTGACTACCCCAGCTTCAAAGTAGGTTAGTGAACTCAATTCTTACACAGGTCCCTCTTTATTTGTAATTGCCCACCTCTAAAAATTTAGGGTCTTCAGGGACATTAATTCACTGTTCTATTTTACTTCACACTCACTAGTCAGGGCCCACCTAAAAAGAGCTGCAGGACTATGTTCTAGGCACTAGGCAGTAGGGGAGGCATTCAGTGTTCCAATAAAGTGTAAACTACATAGCATGTGAAAGCCTGATCTACAGGAGACATTGCTTTAACAAAAACAAATATCAAAGCACTAGGGGAAAAGGAATGAAATTCTTAATGACTGGATTATCAAAGAATATTAACTAATAAGAGACTAGAGCAGTGATGCATTAACAAAATAAAATTTAATAATACCAACAACTGACTTATTTATTTATTTATTTATTTATATATTTATTTATTTATTATGGATACAGTGTTCTGCATGCATCTACACTTGCATGCCAGAAAAGAGCATCAGATCTCATTATAGATGTTGTAAGCCACCATGTGGTTGGTGGGAATTGAACTCCTGATCTCTGGAAGAGCAGCCAGTGCTCTTAACCTCAGAGTTGAAAAAAAAAAAAAAAAAACACATAGCATACTGACTTTGAAAAACACAGGCCATTCTCTTGAAGAGGGAAAGCCATTAATAAGATACTGTTTGATGTTATCCCTGTGTACAATATTAGCTGCTGAGACCTGTAACCTGACAGACACAGCTTAAGCCCATAGCCTGTGTCTCAAATTTGAACTGACAGAACTGTGTCAATGAGGATTGTACATATGGGCATAGGACAGTCCCTTAATTTGAAATTCAATATTTACTGGAGCAAGATACCTGACCCAAATTGTACACCCACCAATCTGGTCTGCTTTCATTTGCATTCATGAATTAATAAATACACTTTGGAAATTTACAAATTAAAAAGACATAACCCTGACAGATTTCTACACAATCCTGGTGAGCAAACATGTGTATCCCGGGATCCTAATCTCTAACAGGCCTGGTTAGCATACTGCTTATCTGTTGAATGTTTTACAGGCAGTCTTTCCTCAGCTAAATTCTAACTGGTACCACTAGTTTCTCAGCTATAGTAAATCCTTTACATCATCAGTTCTACTCTTCTATATCACAGCTTAATATTTGAGTGCTCTCTGACACAGGACATATAATTTACAACCCCCACAAAATCCAAATGTATCTTTTAGAATGGAGAGACATCTCCAAAGGTCACTAGGAACTAGGCCTAAAAAAGGGCACTTAAATTTCACCAGAATAGTGACTCTATTATAAAGCCACCAGGAATTGGACCATGGGTCACCAATTCCAAAAACAAGGTCATGAGATTCCTTACCAAAGGAACAGCCTGAGGATAACAACAAGAATGGGAAGGTATCTTATCTCAAAGTGGGGCATTTGTGCTGAGCAGTCTACCAACCTTGTAGTAGAACCTTCAGTGACAAAGAAAATACCCAACATTCCTGAGGCCTAGAGATAGCTCCCTCAATGTTAGTTATGTTAGCTAGCCAATCACTTTGTAAAAAGCTTGCCCTTGCTGAATGTTACCCAATCCTGTAACTATTAAACCGGAACTTCCTGGTCCTTCCTAAAACCCCAATCAAAACCCTGCCATGCACCTGCTCAGGGCTCTCTCTGATCCACTGTGTTGGTAAAATTGGAGAGACCCAGCATAAGCCCAAATAAAACTCTTTGCTCTTGCATATGTGGTCTGGCTCCTGATGATCTCTGGTCACCCTAAGATCTGGCCATAACATATGGGTTCTAGATTGGATCCCCAAGTCTCCCAAGCACCCCAGGCACATGGAGCTGAACAACAGCCAGTAAATGAGCACTCTGTCTGTATCTGTCTGTGTCTTTCTCTGTGTTTCTCTAGTTTGTTTTTTTTGGGGGGGACTCAAGGCAAAATGTGTAATATGTGTCGTCAGAAAGGTTAGAGCTGATGCTCTGGACAGCTGTGGGCCACAGGGGGCCTGGAAGACCCAAAAGGGCACATCTGTAAATGGAGTTGAGCACCGAGTTTTCTGTGATCTCTGGATCTTTGGACAAGGACAATGCAGGTATCTCCTGCATCAGAGATTCACTGATATCCTACTTTCATTTTTTCCACTGCAGTTGTGGTAGGATCTGCTGTCTGGCTCTCTGTATTTTTCTGCTGCACAAGCAATGGGATCTAGCTGTTTGTGTCTTTGTTTTAACTGTTTTTTGTTTGTTTGTTTTTTTTTGTCTCTGGGACTGACTGAGGACATGGGACAAAATCCTTCTATCCCCTAGACCTGATTATTTTCCATTTCAGGAGGCTTGAGCCATGCTTCACAGGTTCCAGTGAGAGTGGCAAGGAGGTGGCAAGGGATTGATACAGTATGTGGAGCCCCAGGCTTGGCACCTCTGCCAATGTTCTCTTGTCTCTGGTCTGGCAGAGCTTATCCACTATTCTGGCCTTGGGTCTGGCAGAGCATGTCCCCTGCTCTGGACTCTGATCTGAGATTTGCTGCTGCTGTGGTCTCTGGTCTGGCAGAGTTTGGCTGGTGCTTTGGCCTCTGGTCTGGTAGACAGAGATCAACAGATATGTTGCTGCTCCATTCTCTGGTCTGGCTGAATGCAGGTCACCATTCCAAACTGGGTGTAGTTGGGTGGAGCCTGATTTGGGGTAGGTCACCACTAATGGAACAGGATAGAGGGCCCATAGAGAGACAGGCCACTGTTCTGAGTTTTGGTATTTTCTTCTTCCAGTCTCTTTGAGCGCATTATGCCCAGTACATTTTTTCCTTTGTTGTACTTTTGTGATTTTGTTTGCTTGTGATGGTCTCAGTGGGCTGGTGATCAAACAGCTGTGCTCCATTGTGACTTTGCCTTCCCCATACTCCCAACACTACAAGCTGGGGCACCTCTGGTCATCAATCGGAACACATATTTCCACATATTTGGCTAGGAAGGCTCTGTTGGAGAGGGGACTGTGTGCAGAAAATCTTGGTGGGCTCGACCTTTTTCCTCCTTGCTATCTCTATGAGGAAGGTCGGTGACCTGAGGATAGCTCTGGCTTGGAACAATGACCGCCAAATAATGCTCTTAGCTGAAACGTATTGTAGTTATTATTATTATTATTATTATTATTTGGTTAGGGTCCCTGTACCCCAGCCTGGCCTTAAACTAAACAGCTGTAAGATGACCTTGAATTTCTGATTCTTCTGCTCCACCACTTATCAACTGAGCTACACTCCCCAATCCCACAAACTTCTTTTTTTTTTTTTTACCCATAGGTGGCTTCAACAATAAAGTGAACAGAACTCAAATAGGGAAGGCTTGATTCCACTGAGATCCTGGGTCTGAGCCTGTGTACTAGCACTGTACACAGAATACCCACCTGAGTACCTTGATATGTCACTTATTAGCCTGGCTGTACTTATGAGATTGTCACCTGAGAATGAAGCCAATTCTTTTTTAGTCAAGGTCTCATACTGGCAACTAAAAGAATTTTATTAGAAAATCTTAGAAAGCACATGTTTGATTGTGGTTTGAATGGGTGGGGAACCTCTATCAATGTGCTCCCAAAGTGCTAAAAACGAAGCATGGGGAATGGGGAGGGGTAGATGAGGAATTCGCCATGTCTGGGTATCTACCCCTACCCCCAGAAAATGAGTTCTTTTTACTTAATCACCAATGCAAGAAAAAAATAGCTAGAATGCATTTGAGGTTCAAGGTTTAGAAGTGAGGCTGCAGGGGTCCTTTTGCCAATGCTTTCGAAGAACTGCATCCATTCAAGTGCAATGTTTGTAAATTCACACTGAGCAAGGAAGGCAGGGAAGGGAAGGGGAGGGGAGGAGAATAAAAAGGAGGACAGGGGAGTAACATGTTCAAACATTTCCTGTCAAGAAAAGAAAAAGGAAAAAAATCTTTTTTTTAATTAATTTATTATTTATTATTTTTTTTTCAATGCACTTTATTCAGGAACCTTGAACAATCATCTGACCCTGGGGAAAGCCAGCCCACTTTAAATAGCCTCTGGGCAGCCAACCTCAGTATGCCACGTGGGCAATGCAGATAAGTCCACATACATGTAAGCAAGCCAGATCCTCAGCCTTAGCCAAATGTGGAGTTGTTCAATTAAATAGTCCTATATCCCCCAAGAAAATAGAAGCAGTCATCGAAAGTCTCCCATCAAAAAAAAGTCCAGGACCTGACGGTTTCAGCGCAGAATTCTACCAAACATTCAAAGAAGAGCTAACACCAACTCTCTTCAAACTATTTCACAAAATAGAAACAGAAGGAGCATTACCAAACTCATTCTATGAAGCCACAGTCACCTTGGTACCTAAACCTCACAAAGACTCAACAAAGAAAGAGAATTTCAGGCCAATCTCCCTTATGAACATTGATGCAAAAATACTCAACAAAATACTCGCAAACCGAATACAAGAACACATCAAAGATATCATCCACCATGACCAAGTAGGCTTCATCCCAGGTATGCAGGGATGGTTCAATATACGGAAATCCATCAATGTGTTCCACCATATTAACAAATTGAAAAAAAAACCACATGATAATCTCCTAGACGCTGAAAAAGCCCTTGACAAAATCCAACATCCATTCATGTTTAAAGTATTGAGAGATCAGGGATACAAGGCACATATCTAAACACAGTAAAGGCGATATACAGCAAACCTATAGCCAACATCAAACTGAACGGAGAGAAACTTAAAGCAATCCCACTGAAATCAGGGACAAGACAAGGCTGCCCACTCTCTCCATATCTCTTCAATATAGTTCTGGAAGTCCTTGCTAGAGCAATAAGACAGTTGAAGGAGATCAAGGGGATACAAATTGGAAAGGAAGAAGTCAAATTATCACTATTTGCAGATGATATGATAGTATATGTGAGTGACCCCAAAAACTCCACCAGGGAACTCCTACAGCTGATAAACACCTTCAACAAAGTGGCCGGATACAAAATTAACTCAAAAAAATCAGTAGCCCTCCTGTATACAAAAGACAAAAGGGCTGAGAAAGAAATTAGGGAAACAGCACCCTTCACAATAGCCACAAATGATATAAGGTACCTCAGAGTAACCCTAGCCAAGGAAGTCAAAGTATTGTATGAAGAAAAATTCAAATCTCTGAAGAAAGAACTAGAAGAAGATATGAGAAGATGGAAAGATCTCCCATGCTCATGGCTTGGCAGGATTAACATAGTAAAAATGGCCATCTTACAAAAAGCAATCTACAGATTCAATGCAATGCCCATCAAATTACCAACACAATTCTTTACAGACCTTGAAAGAAAAATTCTCAACTTCATATGGAATAACAAGAAACCCAGAATTGCTAAAACAATCCTCTACAATAAAAGATCTTCTGGAGGTATCTCCATCCCTGATCTTAATTTGTACTATAGAGCAACAGTTTTAAAAACTGCATGGTACTGGCATAGAAACAGAATGGTGGATCAATGGAACCGAACAGAGGACCCAGAAATAAACCCACACACTTATGGACACCTGATCTTTGACAAAGACGCCAAAACCATACAATGGAAAAAAGATAGCTTCTTTAACAAATGGTGCTGGTCCAACTGGATGTCTATATGTAGAGAAATGAAAATAGATCCATACTTATCACCCTACACAAAACTGAATTCCAAGTTGATCAAAGACCTCAACATAAAACCAGACACATTAAATCATCTTGAAAAAAAGTGGGGAATACCCTAGAACTCATTGGTACAGGGGAAAACTTCCTGAACAGAACACCAACAGCACAGGCTCTAAGAGCAACAATCAATAAATGGGACCTCATGAAACTGAAAGGCTTCTGCAAAGCAAAGGACACCATCATCAAAACAAAGCGACCACCTACAGATTGGGAAAGAATCTTCACCAACCTTTTATCTGACAGAGGACTCATATCCAGTATATATAAAGAACTAAAGAAGCTGAAAAGCAGCAAACCAAGTAATCCACTTAAAAATGGGGAACAGAGCTAAACAGAGAATTCTCTGTAGAGGAATACTGAATGGCAGAGAAGCACTTAAAGAAATGCTCAACCTCATTAGCCATTAGGGAGATGCAAATCAAAACAACCCTGAGATTTCACCTTACACCCATGAGAATGGCGAAGATCAAAAACTCAAGTGACAACACATGCTGGAGAGGTTGTTGAGAAAGGGGAACCCTTCTGCACTGCTGGTGGGAATGTAAACTTGTACAACCACTCTGGAAATCAATTTGGCGCTTTCTCAGACAACTAGGAATAGCACTTCCCCAAGATCCAGCCATAACACTCCTGGGCATATATCCAAAAGAGTCTCAAGTACACAAAAAGGACATTTGCTCAACCATGTTTGTAGCAGCTTTGTTTGTAATAGCCAGAAGCTGGAAACAACCCAGATGCCCCTCAACTGAAGAATGGATGCAGAAATTGTGGTACATCTACACAATGGAATATTACTCAGCAATGAAAAATAAGGAAATCATGAAATTTGCAGGTAAATGGTGGGATCTGGAAAGGATCATCCTGAGTGAGTTGTCCCAGAAGCAAAAAGACACACACAGTATATACACTCACTCATATAAACATACAACATAGGATAAACCCACTAAAATCTGTACATCTAAACAAACTAAGCAAAAGAGAGGACCCTAACTAAAATGCTCAATCCCTATTCTGAAAGGCAAAGAGGATGTATATCAGAAGAAGAAGAAAACAGGAAACAACCTAGGAACCTGCCACAGAGGGCCTCTGAAAGCCTCTGCCCTGCAGAGTATCAAAGCAGATGCTGAGCCTGATGGCCAACTGTTGGACAGAGTGAATGGAATTTTATGTAAGAAGTGGAAAATAGTAAGAGCTGGAGAGGACAGGAACTCCACAAGGAGAGCAACAGAACAAGAAAATTTGAAAACAGGGAACTTCCCAGAGACTCAAACTCCAACCAAGGACTATTCATGGAGATAACCTAGAACCCCTGCACAGACGTAGCCCATGGCAGTTCAGTGTCCAAGTGGGTTCCATAGTAATGTGAAGAGGGACTGCCTCTGACATAATCTGATTGGCCTGCTCTTTAATCACCTCCTCCTGAGGGGGGAGCATCCTTACCAGGGCACAGAAGATGACAGTGCAGCCACTTCCGATACGAACTGATAGACTAAGATCAGAAAGGAGAGGGGACCTCCCTATCAGTGGACTTGGGAGGGGCATGCATGCAGAAAGTGGAGGGAGGGTGGGATCTGGAGGGGGAGGGAGGGGCTTATGGGGATACAAAATGAATAAATTATAATTAATAAAATTTAAATTAAAAAATTAAAAAGAAAAGAAAACATTTTAGTAAGTTATACATGTTACTTTTTTTAATTTGTGGGCAATATAAGTATTCAAATTTTAATTCCATAATAGTAATTGTGATGAATAATACAGGTACTATATATATTTTCCCTCAGCATTTTATTTTTCTGGAGGAAACAGGAATTAGGTTGACAGTTGACATCTTCTGTTGGACAGGCAAAAACCTGGATCTCTGGCAAAGGGTGCTTTCAAAATTGTACATCCACAGCGGAAATCAGTGTGTAGAATTCTCAAAATGATAAAAATAAATCTGCCATATGAACTACTTATAACTTTCCTTGACATATGCACAATGGACTCAACATATTCCTTCAAAAATATTTTCTCAACCATGCTACTCATTGCTATTCTGTTCACAATAGGTACAAAATGGGAACGCCTAAATATCCTTCAGCTGATATACATAAGTGAAATGGTATGCACATAAGTAGATAGAAATATAAATGATGATATTGATTTAGGTAAGTCAGATCCAGAAAACAGATATCATATGTCCTATCTACTATGAAGCATGTAGCTCTAGATCTTCAGTTGTGAGTATTCACCCTACTGTGAAAGAAAAGAAAGATTGTTGTGAAAGATTGGGGACCAACCACAGCAGTAGATAGTTTCCATAGAGGAGGGAAGGATAAGGTGGGGCAGAAATGAGTCAGACATGGTTGTCCAAGGAAACTTAGAGTCTCGACTCACTGGCAGTCAGAGTACTTCTAAATTTATATAGCTTAAATAATAAAAGATAGATTCACATTGTTCTAAAACATAGATTATATCCTTTTTGACCCCAGACAGGTGTTTTAACTGTCTCTTGGTCATAAATTTAGTCATAATTGATAAACTTTATCTTTTACTAATATTTTTCTTCATCATTCCCATAACCTGATGTTTTTGAGAATCTGAAGGCATATTTGCCATAGCCTGAAAGCCCATTCTTAGGTTGGAAGCATTCTCAGATTCAATGGCAATAGATAGAAAATCTTCAAGCCAGCTTGGGTATATTGCTTTGTCCCAAGAAGTATATTATCAAATTTTAATGGACAGCCTCAAGAAAAACAATTTAGGCCAAAGCAGCAATAGTTATTATTCAATTCCTGGCATAATGCATTGTCTATATCTCATATCTTGTAGAATTTTTTATGTGCTAAATATGAATATGCTTTCATTATTTTGGTCATACAACACCACAGTGATACTGTGCAAGATGATATTTCTAGGAAAGGGAGGTCCTAATATTTCACTTTTAAAATCATTTTTACAAAATATTCTTTGTCCATCATTATAGACCCTAGTGTAAGTGAAGATGTCTCCAGCCATTCATGTACAGCTCTAGCTAGTCATTGAGGGGCATAACATATGTAGCTCCTAATCTTATATGCCAAGTTATTACCTGAGGATACAGCAGTATGAGTATTTAATCTCAAATACTATCAACTCTCCTGGATCAGAAACTTTGTTTGCCTTTTTAAGAGTATGTTGTTCTGATTATTTTCTTCTTGAGGAAATACAGGGGTAGATTTTGCAAGACTACCTTGGAGCTGAAGTCTCATAAGGAGTTTTCTGCCATTTTTATGTGAGTTACAACTTCCATGAGAAAGACATTCATGTAGGGCCAGATAATTGATATTTCTCCTAAAAATGAGAGGAGCGGTATGCTCAGGATTTTTCTGGGGAAGCTTAGAAGCAGTACTCCAGGGTGAAGGCAAAAATGATTCATTAAAAAAATTCCCATTGCTCCAATGTCCCCAGGTTGTACATGTATTGAAAACCCTCTAAGCATGGAGCAAGTGGAGATCAAGACCAAGCCTGAAAGATAGCATGAAGGCTACTGTAACATGCAACTCAGCTATGCTGGATGTTTGTGAAATAGCTGTGCTGACTTCAAGACTTTAACTGTATATAAACTTTGCTGAGGTTTTAATCCATTTGGAGGTGACTTTTGAGTGAAAATAAGCATCTATTTCCATGTTTCTACATATAGACATCTGGTTTGGTCAGCACCATCTGTGAACATTTTGTCTATTTTTCCAGTGTGTATTTCTATTTTTGTTATAGTACTAGTGAAATTACATAATTAAATAGTACTCAGACATTTAAAAAATCAAATAATGAAACGTGAAGGTAAATGCACCTTTGCAGGTAACTGAGAGTGAGAGAACCTAGACCTTCAAAGACAAATAAGGTATGTATTTGCTTTTACATATATATTAGTTGCAAGGTGTATGATATGCAAGCAACTGAATATAATACCACAGGGGATACATACAGATTAAGAACTGGAGGTTAGAGGATGCAGAGATTTCTCCATAGGAAAGGGAAATAAAATACTTAGTACAAATTGAAGGTGGGCTAAAAAGATAGAATTGAAGGGGATTGGGAAAGGAAGAGGGCAATGAAAAGGTAACATGAGAAAAGACAGGTAAAATTAAGGGTCATTTGTTTGGTACAGTGGAAACCTAATGCAATAGAAGCTTTCTAATATATATATAGCTTTCTAATAATATATATATATATATTCATATATATATATGAAGCCAACATAAATGAAATCACCACCCAAGAAGAAAGTCCCAACTGGAAATCTCTTGTCACTAAATTAAGCATCCAGTACTGGTAATGGTTTAAATTTAACTGAGGTATTGGCCAAAGTAGTGTGATTGTAATGCCAAAACAAAACAGGCTTTTGTCAAGACTATAGGTTGCTCTCCACAAAATGACTGCAATGCCCTATTGCTTGAGGTAACACTTACACAAATCATTGAACATGCATAAATCGTGCCTATATAGGACCTTCACACTTATGTATTAGCAACTTTGATACAGGGAATACTCTGCACACTACAAAAGGAGAAATATAAACACTAACCCAGCTACCAAACCTTTGAACTATAACAGTGTCCTATAATACATATTAATGCAACAGTTGTAGGAGTAAATAACCAATCTATAGTTTGACTCAAGGCCCATTTCACATGATGGAATCCACACCTGACACTGGTTTATTGAACAAGAAAAATAAATTACATAGCCCAGGGTTCTAGAGAAAAAATATACTACGTTCTACTAAAAGAAATAAAATGACCATTGACACCATTCTGCTATACTCATAGACCAGGGTCTTGTTCTTCCATCATCAAAGAAGCTTCCTCCTGCAGCTGATGGAAACAAATTCAGAGACCCGTAGAGAAAATAGATATTCGGTGAGAGACCTCAGAAGACTCAAGTAGAAATGGAAATTTTCCATCAAATTCATGCCCTCCACAGACATTTGTAATTCAGCCAGAAGACTGTAACAGAGAGAAAGGATAGAGGATACCAAAGAAGAAAGCAGTATAAATTAAGATGACTGAAGCATATATAAATTGTGAGATACTGAGGCAGCATGCACTAGGCCTTTTAATATTCTGCACCAGATGTGGTTATAAAGCTGAAATGAGAAGTGCACACCTGGGTTTGTCCCAAACCTTATCTCTAATTGTTAAGCACTTGCAAATGAAAGTGTAGTTATCTCCAAGGGACACTCATTTTATCCAAGGGACTTCTCTTAATTGTACATTTAAGAGTACATTCCAAAAGTTAGATGGCCAAAAAATTCACTCACTGGCACATTTGGATTTTGATGTCCTATAATTCTCGCATGCATTTTATTATAGTTCTCATTTTAATTTGCTGGAGTTTTTTTGTTCATTTTTTAACTTTTATTAATTTCACTTTATTCACTTTATATCCCCCATAAACTCCTCCCTCCTCCCCTCCTAATCCCACTTTCCTTCCTCCTTCTTCACACATGCCCCTCCCCAAGTCCACTGATAGGGGAAGTCTTTCTCCCCTATCATATTCTTGCCTACCTTATCAGGTCTCAACAGGAATGGCTACACCTTTTTCCTCTGTGTCCTGGAAATGCTGCACCTCCCAGGAGTAGTTGATCCTACTCCTGAGCCATCCACTGAGTTCATGTCAAAGACATCTCCTGTTACCCTTAATAGGGAACTCACAAGGAGACAGATACTTATGGGCTACATCTGAGCAGGGGTTCTAGGTGTTCTTTATGCATGGTCCTTGTTTGGAACAGGACCCCCTGGGCCCATATTTTTGGTTCAGTTGGCCTTCTTGTGGTGTACCTTTCCCATCCAGATCTTTCTATCTCCTGAATCTTTCTTTTGAGTCCATGCTCTATGCTCAACGTTTGGCTATGAATCTAACCATCTGTTTCAATACCTTGCTATGTGTATTATTTCAGAGGCCCTCTCTGGTAGGTTCCTGCCCTGTTCTCTGTCTTCTCCCATTACCAATGTCTATCCCATTTGCCCTTCTGAATGAGGATTAAACACCTTCACTAGGATCCTCCCTGTTGTTTAGCTCAATTAGAACTATAGATTTTAGTATTTTTAATCCTGTATTATACAACTAATATCCACTAATAAGTGAGTATATACCATGAGTGTCTTTCTGCTTCTGGATACCTCACTCAGGATGATCTTTTCTAGTTGCCTCCATTTGCCTGATGATTTCCTTGTTTTTAACTGCTGAGTAGAATTGCATTGTGTAAATGTACTACAAATTCTGTATCCATTCCTCAGCTGTGGTACATCTAGGTTGTTTTCAGATTCTGGCTATTATAAAAAAATGCTATTATGAGTATAGTTGAGCAAATGTCCTTGTATGGTTGATAATATACTGAATATATGCCCAGGGGTGGTATAACTAAATGTTGAAGCAATACTATTCATAAATTTCTGAGAAAGCACCAGATTTCCAAAGTGGCTGTACAAGTTTACATTCCCATCAGCAATGTAGGAGTGTTCCCTTTTCTCCACATCCAGTCCAGCTTGTGTTGTAGATGATGTGATAATACACATGAATGACCCTAAATATTCAAACAGGGAACTCCTACAGCTGATAAACACCTTCAGCAAAGTGGCTAGATACAAAATTATATTTGAAAAAAAATCTGAAGCCCTCCTGTATACAAAAGAGAAAGAGGCTCAGAAAGAAATTAGGGAAAAAACACCCCTTCACAATTGCCACAGATAACATAAAGTACCTTGGTGTGACTCTAATCAAGCAAATGAAAGACTTGTATGAAAAAAAAATCAGGGAAGATATCAGAAGATGGAAAGATCTCCCATGCTCTAGGATTGGTAGGAATAACATAGTAAAAATGGCCACTCTACCAAAAGAAATCTACAGACTCAATGCAATTCCAATCAAAATACCAACACAACTCTTTACAGACCTTGAAAGAAAAATTCTCAGTTTCATATGGAAAAACGAAAAAATGGAGAATTGATAAAAACATGCAAGTAAAATAAAAGATTTTCTGGAGGTATCTTCATCCCACATCTCAAGTAGTATAGAGTAATAGTAATAAAAAAATGACATGGTACTGGCACCTGTACTTTAAATCTTAAAGGGGTGTGCATCTACTCATTAATAATTTTTATTAAATCATATCAATAAGTTGAGTGGGAAAAACAAGTATAGGGGAATCACCTGCTTTCTCAGTTTCAGACCCAGCTTGAGAGTGCTCAGATAGCCAACACTGCCTTGGGCTATTGTTTCTGCTCATCAACCTTAAAGCATCCCTGCCTTTTCTATTGTTCTCTAAGATTTTTTTTACATCAGAGTCATAAGCAAAAACATCTTCCCCAACCTTGTCAAACAATCTTTTTTCAAATTCTTTCTAATTATAATGGTCATTGCTAAAAACCTACAACTATGGTCCCTTTCAAGAGCAGTGGTTAATTCATTAATTTGCTCCAGCTTGATCTGCAAAAAGATATCAAGCATTTTTATAATAAATGCCAGTGATATTGCCCAGTGAGGGGGCTAGAAGCATCCTTAGAGTTTTCATACAACTCATGTTATAAGGAATATGGGCATCATAATGGCATCAAACAGAGCTATGTTCCACAACAGCACAAAGTCCTCAGTATAAGCAGTGCTTGGGGTTATGCTTCTCCAAGACAAACTCATCATGACTATGCTAACAGGGGAGCCAAATTACATGAGTGCTACAGATGTTTTGCTGTTGCTCCTGCATGGCTTTCAACAGGACCAGGTAGCCAAAATAGTTTGCCTATATATGAAGAAGGGGGGAATGTGGTTAGCTCAGGCCTTGGGAAGAATTCAGGGTATTGGGTGTGCTATGCCAGCCTGGAGGACCATATAACATGGAAGGACTGAGGGACTGCTAAGAGAAAATTAGCAGCTATGTGTGTTTTGATATGTTAAATATGAACCTCTGCCATTTGTTCCAGGTATGAAACCTACATCTATGGAAATATAAACTTCAGAGAGAGCATTATGGTCTCCATTAGGTAATGATTTAAAAAAATGAGCTGACAAGGAAGAAAGGTGGCAAAAACAAAGATTCTAATTTTCTTTTCTTTCTTTATATTTGCCACTCCCTCAACTCCTACTGGTCCCACCCTCCCTCCATCTTCCCCCTATCCGCTTCCCCTAGTCCATTCAGAAGAGGAGTTCCCCTCCTCTCCCATCCATCCACACATTATCTGAGCACTACTCAGCTATTAAAATCAGGAAAATAAAATTTCTGCTCTTATTACTTCTGCATAGGCCACTGTGCTCACCTCAGAAGATTTCATACTATGAAGCTTGCCTGAAAGCTTACTGTGAAATAAACAATAGGTATAACTCATTTTAGAGAGTCCCACCCCCAAGACACTGTTTGATTTACCATCTCACATCAAGAAACATGTGAAATTTGAAATGATATGAAGTGTGAAACATTTTTTTCACAAGCATTTCAGGGAACGTTGTTCTCTTGCTGCCTGGAGGCTGTTTCCCACCAGCCCAGGAAGGAAGGAGGCCCAGAAGATGAGGTATAAAACTTGTAAGCCACCTAAGCATAACAGTGATCAGAACACTCAGGGAACCACCTCAGAAAGTAAGTTCAACTTTAATTCTAGAAAACAGAGGGTATGTACCCCTTGGGGAGTAACTGGGATGCTCTAAGGATAGGTGTAGATAATTGTTGAAAACAGGGCACTTCAAGGATGCTTGATTTGCATTAAACAGCACATTCCTATCATGTGAAAAAGAACATGGAACCTGATTATCCTATATTTGAAGGGAGGGGAGTTATCAGGGAGCTGTGTCAAAGGCCATGTATGAATTTTGATTGGTGGCATCTATGTCTAAAGGCACTCTCCAGATGAAGTCAGGCGGAGAAAACTCACCCTTGCCATGGTTATACAACTAGGCCAGCAGCAGGGTCATACATGAAAGAGAAAGCCTCCTACCTCACATTGCAAAATTCAGTCTGGGTTGTTATGGTTTTCAATAGAAACCCTGGAAAAATAGGTATGTGTACACAAGGAACTTCTACAAGCTGCCACTGTTCTGATACTCTCAGAGAACTTCCTGGCTGGTCTTAGTTCACCATTCCCTACATATTCATCCGCTGGACTAAAAGTTTCTTGTGTAAACTTAGGCAATTGAAAACAGTAAAGGTTGAGAAACAGGATTATCAATAAGTCTTCCGTAAACACCTAATTATATAGTACTGTTGCATGTAATTGATATTCACCATTCATTGTATTGTTTTTAAAAATAAGTTTATTTACTTTAAATTCCAATTGTAATTCCCCTCCTTTCTCTGCCACATGACTACCCTCCATTCATATTCGCCCTATTACCTTTCACCTTCAGAAAAGGGAGGTCATTTCCATTGAGCTAGTTTTATAGTTCTGTTGCATCTCAGTGGACCAAAGTACGTAAAGGCCTTTCCACCTTGCTTATACTCACAGAATTGCTCTTCAGTAAGAATACTTTTATGATGATGATGACTCTAGATTTGTGCAAGGCCTCACCATTTTAACACATTCATAAATTTTTCCTCTATTATGAATCCTTTCATGATGATGAAGATTATACAAATGTGGAATGGTTTCACCATGTTAAAAGCACTCACAGGCTTTCTGTCCATTAGGATTTCTTTCATGAGTGTGGAGATTATTCTGAAGTCCAAAAGTTTTTTCACATTGGTTACAGTCAGACATCTTTCCAGTATGTGTTATTTTATGTATTAGGAGATGTTATGTGCAAAGGCTTTGCCACATAGTTATATTCATATGGTTTCCCTCCAGAATGTGTTGTTGTCTTAGGAGATGATTGTTACATGCAAAGGATTCATCACACTAATTACCCTCACAAGGCTTCTTTCCACTGTTTGTCTTTTCCTGTTTTCGGAGACTACTCTGCTGTGCAAAGGCTTTATCCCATTGAGTATATTCATAAGGTTTCTTTCCAGTATGTGCTCTTTTATGTCTTATGACTGTTTTGTGCAAAGGCTTTACCACACTGGTTACATTCATAAGGTTTCTCTCCAGTGTGTGTTCTTTTATGGCTTCTGAGATGACTGTTTTCTGCAAAGGCTTTGCCACACTCATTACATTTATAAGGTTTCTCTCCAGTATGTGTTCTTTTATGCCGTATGAGCTGACTACTTTTTGCAAAGGCTTTACCACATTGATTACATTTGTAAGGCTTCTCTCCAGTATGTGTTCTTTTATGCCATATGAGTACAGTGATATAGTGGAAGGCTTTCCCACAAAGAGTGCATTTAAAGGGTTTCTCTCCAGTATGACTACTTTCATGCCTGCAAAGAAAATTGGCACATGTGAAAGATTTACCACAGTCATTTCATTACACAAATAAATATATTTATCTATATGAATTAATTTCATAATTTGGTCTAATGGTAAAGAAGAATCAAATTTTAAAGTTTTATCACTTTATTCACATTCACGGTATTCCCCTTCAATATGGGTATTTTTGAAGATCCCTGTGATGATAAGAGCATTTGTTATGTGGATCACTTTTATAGCATCATTTTTCTATAAGAGGTTTTCTCCTATATATGAAGAGTATTGTAAGAATTCAGAGTTTTACCACAGCAATCCCATTCACAAATTTTTGTACTGTATGAATGATACTTCATTTACAAAGTGAGCCAAAACAAGCAGAAGTTCCAAATTCCTAGTATTCATGGTTATTTTCAGCAATATGAGTTTGCTGATGAATTCTCAGTGATGTTGCAAAACCAATTAACAGAAACCATTTATCACATTCAGAAAATTTACTCACAGTGGGGACTACTACCAAATCAATTGTTCTTGGAGAAAGACAGGGACACTGCTTCTTTCAATATCCCTATGCTCATGTGTCTTAGAATCAGTTTGACATACGATATACCAGTTTAATTTACAAAAATAATAAAGATTCCCACATTGAATTAACACAGCTTGTTTTTGTTCATCATAGACATGTCATATAGGGGTTAAGGTTTCTCCACAACAATATTCTTGATTCTCATAAGCTGCTCATTTCACTAAACTTTACAATGTTACTGCACGAAAATTAGTAACACTGGTTCTACTATGTAATTTTTGCTTATTAGAAGGTTTTGGACACATACTGATCACCAATTCAGTATGTACACCTCTTACAATATTTGAGTAGATAGAATGAGACTAAACAGATTGGCAGTTCATGTCAGTAGCTGTAATTTCCATATGATTCAAATGGTATTTTTGTTACAATATTATTTTATTTTCTTTTATCTTAGGGGAGTGCCTTGTAAACACACATCAGATACCTGACATTGAAGTACATGGAATTATGAGATTTTAATGATCATCAGTACACTTAAAGCAGTGCTGTTTTTACACTGTTGCTTTTCTTTAAAACTTCCAGGACACAGCCATGTGTGCTGGTATATGCCTTCAATTCCAGCACTTGTGGAGGCAGAAGCAGGCAGATCTGTGTGATTTTGAGGTCAGGCTGGTCTAACAAGCAAGTCTAAGAAAGTCACAGCTACCCAGAAAAAAATCTATTTCAAAAACAGAAAATAAAAACCAGCCAATAAACAAACAAACAAACAAACAAAAAAACACCAGACTTCCAGGACACATTAAAATTTAAGATTTATATCTGTATCAACATGCACATAAAGTTACCTTTTATTACTTGTAGAACTTTGAAAATGTTCTTCAATATTATCGTCATCCCAATTGTAGCCTAAAATATAGTACGAGAATATATATATTATTGGAAATATCATGTTATGATTAAGGCAAAACTTAAATCACTATCTTCTGTGACCCTCAGAACCATGCCTGATTTATTTACCTCATTCCTCCTCATTCTCAATTGGAATTACAGAAGAGGATCAATAACAAAGTAAAAGTTGTCTGTTTATTTTAAAAGTGAAAGAAAAATTGCAGTCTTACCTATAGCAGTGAGGTTTTCACAGGTCTCTAGCATCACATCTTTGTAGAGTTGCTTCTGGGAAGGTTCCAGCAAGGCCCACTCTTCTTGGCTGAATTTCACATGCACATCATTGAAGGTCACCGAATTCTAAAATATGCCATACATTTGTACAACAGAAACAGTGGCAACAATAAAATTTATACGTCATTGTCAATATAATCATATAATTCTACTGCTTCTTCAATTTATTTTCTGACACAGAAGTACAAATGTTTTACAGTTGGGTGTTGTGTGTGATATAAAGTAGGGGAGATGAAAAAGCTTAAAGGTTAGATTGAAAAAAAAAAGGCATGCTTCAAAAACCTGTGCTTCATCAGTTTGTAAGACATGAATATATAGTAGCCATTAGTTGGGTTCTTGAGCAATGAATCATCTTCAGTTACTTGGGTGAGTAGGTAAGGACCCTGTCATGATACAAGTGGAAGGACAAAACACAGTCATGATATTTTATATAGCAACAAATGAGATGTGTTGATCAGGGGACACTGAACAGATGGGTAACATCAGTCAAAAGACACCATAGTACTGAATATTATGTTTTGACCAGGGCTCAGGGATGTGGCATATCAGTATGTGAAGAGGGGGGCTCATATATTTGTGGAAGGGAAAGTGGACTACAGTGAATACATGGATAAAAATAATGTGATTGGCAAGCAACAACAATCATAGCCAATAACACCATATTTCTGAGTGACCAGAAACAAGAAAAGGAATAGAACACATGATTATTCTTTGATCATTGTTTTGTATATCCTCCTTCCTACATAATGTAGTCTATAGATTAAAAATAAAGATTAAAACTTTTCTATTAAAAAAGAAGTGTAAATGTTATCACTAAGTCATTTTAGAAGAAAACGGAATAACAAGTTTTAACTGTATCATATCTGAACTTTTTGAAGAGGATATAGCTTTGGAATAAACATGGCAATTAATGTGGACAAATACAAACAGAGAGAAGAGTGTGAAATAGAGAGACAGAGACATAGAGACAGAGACACACAGAGAGAGAAATTAACAGATGAACAATACTAAGTACAGATCAGAGAAATTTATTAACAGTTACTAACTACAAAA
>JAEOAE010004364.1:0-50462 GCA_036365155.1 Meriones psammophilus
CCTCCCTCCTCCCCAGTCCTTTCCCCCTCCTCCTCAATCTTCCTCCTTTCACTCATTTCCTCTCCTCATAGTCCCCCTCCTCATCCCCTCCTCATTTAGTCCCCTCAAATCATTTCTCCTCCTCTCATCATCCTCCTCCCAATCCTCCTCCCCCAAACTCCTCCTCCAAATTTCCCCTTCCCCTTCCTCAGTCTAACCTCATCTTCTCCTCCCCCTCTGTCCTTCTCCTCATTCCTCTCCCAAATCATCCTAAAGCTCTCCTCCCCCAAAATTTTCCCCCCTCTCATTCCCCTCCCTTTTCCTTATTCTCCTTCCCTTTTCCTGTTTACCTCCTCATTCAATCCTTCTCCTCCTCAGATCTCCCCAGTCTTTTCCCCCTCATCTTTCTGTCCTCCTCCCCCTTCTCAGTCTTCCCCGACCTCCTCATTCTTTAAACTGTCCTCCATACACTCCCTCCCCAACATTTCCTTCCTTCCCTTTTTTACTTAGTCCTCCCCAACTCTCAATCCTCCTCCTTGGTCCTTCTATTCCCATAGTCCTCCTGCTCATTTAGTCTGCCCACTCATTCAGTCGTCCTTCTGTTCACTGAGTCCTCCTCCCTCACGATTTCTTCCTCCTTACATTCCTCCTCATTCTCCTCAATGCTCCTTTTCCTCACTCTCTGTCCGTCTCCTGCAGTCCCTCCTCACTCAGTTCTTCACCTCAAATGGTCCTCCCTCTTCATTCATTACTCCTTCTCTCTGTTCCCTCCCTCCCCTGTTTACTTATTCCTCCTTCTCCATAAGTACTCCCTCTTCACTCATTCTCATTCAGTCAAATGCCTCTTTGCACATTCTCCCTCAATTTCCACTCAGTCCTCCTCTTCCACGGGCCTCACATCCTCGTGAGACTCCTCCTCTCAGAACTCCACATCCTCATTAAGTGCTCCTCCTCACTCAGTTGTCCTCCTCCTCAATCCTTCTCCTCTCACAGTGTACTCTAAACACTCACTCGCCTCCCTCTCATTCCTCCTCCACATTCATTCTTCTTCAACTTTCAAAGTCCTCCCACTCATTCAATCCTCATCCTCCTCCTTGCACAGTCCTCCTGAGACTCACGGTCATATTTCTCACCTGACTCCTCTGCTCCAGGAATCTACTTTCCATGTAGTCCTCCACCTCCTGTCTCAGTCCTACTCCTCCTCAATCTGTCCTGCTCCTCATTCTGTCCTCCACACTCAGTTCTCTTCACTCAGTCCTACTCACAGTCTCTGCTTCAATAAGTCATCCTCTTCACTAAGTCTTCAACCACTTGATTTTACCCAACTCTTCTTCCCTTCAAGTACTTCTTCCCACACAGTCCTCTTCCTTACTTAGTCCTCCTCCTTGTCCTCCTCCTCCTCCTCTTCCTCACTAAGTTCTACTCTTCCTCATTCTGTTGACTTTTTTCACTCAGGACAACTCCTCATTCAGTCATCTTCCACACTGAATCCTCCTCCTCTACTCAATATTCCTCCCCTCTTCACTCATTTGTCCTTCTAACTCACCTAGTCCCTCCTGACCACTCAGTCCTCCTCCATACACAGAACTCCTCCTCTTCTCTCACTTGGTGGTAACCCTTCTCATGCTATACTCCTCCTAACTCTGTCCTTCTCTCTCCAGTCCTTTCATTCAGTCATCCTACAAAGGTCCCCTCCTCCCACAGTCCTGCTACTCTCTCATTCCACCTCTCATCACTTATTCTCCTTCCTTCTCACTGTTTACCTCCTCATTCAATCCTTTTTCCTCACTCAGATCTCCTCATTCTTTCCTCCTCCCTCTTTCAGTCCTCCTCCCCATCACTCAGTCTTCTTGTCCACAACACTCCAGTTCTCTTCAATCTGTCCTCCATACACAATCCACTCCTTCAAGCAGTCTACCTTCTAATACAGTCCTCTTTCTTACTTAGTCCTCCTCCACTCTCAATACTCTCACTTAGTCCTTCTATTCCATAGTCCTCCCTGCTCATTTAGTCTGCCTCCTCATTCAGTCCGTCCTTCTGTTCACTGAGTCCTCCTCCTCCCGATTTCTTCCTCCTTACACATTTCCTCCTCATTCTCACTCTCATTCCTCCTTTTCCTCATTCTGTCCGTCTCCTGCAGTCCTCCTCACTCGGTCCTTCACCTCAACTTTTCCTCCCTCTTCATTCAGTACTCCTTCTCACTCATTCCTCCTCCTAAGCTTAGTCCTCCTCCTCCATAAGTACTCCTCTTTCACTTATTCTCATTCAGTGAAATGCCTCTTTGCACATTCCTCCTCTTTTTCACTCAGTCCTCCTCTTCACACAGACCTCCATCTCATTTAGGACTCCTCCTCACTCAGAACTCCACATCCCTCATTAAGTACTCCTCCTCACTCAGTTGTCCTCCTCACTCCAATCCTTCTCCTCACAGTCACCCTCCTAAACACTCACTTTATACTCCTCCTGACTCAGTCCTCCCCTTCTTCCCACTGAGTTCTCCTCACTCAGTCCTCTATTCACAGTCCTTCCCTTCAATTAGTCCTCCTCTCACACAAACCTCCACTTCCTCTCTCAGTCCTCCTCTTCACTCATTCTTCTTCCTTCCTCATTCCTCCTTTTCCTCACTTAGTCCCACTTCTCACTCATTCCTTCCTCTCTTCTCACTCAGTCCTCCTCCTAGATTAGTCTCTCTTTTCACCTCAATCTTCCACTTTCTCACTCAGTCCTCTGTCTCACTTAGTCCTCCTCCTCACCCAGTAATCCTCCTCCTCCTCAGTCAGTCCTCCTCCCTTTCACTCAGTCTTCCTCTTCACTGTGGTCTCCTCACTCCTCACAAAGTCTTCTTTCTCACTCAGTCCTCCTTTTCACTCAGTCTTCTCTTTTTACACAATACTCCTCCTAACTCATTCCTCCTCCTTTTCACTCAATAATCCTCCTCTCTCAGTCTTCCTCCTCATGTTCCTGTTCTCTCTCTCAGTCCCCTTCATCCTCGTCACTCAATCACTCTCCTCTCTTATTCCTCCTTCACACTCAGCCTTCCCCTCCTCACTCAATCATCTTCCCTCACTTTGTCTTCCTCCTCACTCAGTCTTCCTTTTCACTTTGTCCTCCTCCTCTTAACTCAGTCCTCCTACTCACTAATTCCTCCTCTTTTCTCAGGCCACCTCCTCACTCATTATTCCTCCTCACTCTGTCCTCTTCCTCATTCCGTCATCCTTCATACCCATTACTTCTCTTCTCCCAGTCTTTCTTCTTCTAAGTCAGTCCTCCTCACTCAGTACAACCCAAAAATCAGGCATCCTCCTCACAGTATCCCTCCTTTCCCATAAGAATTCCAACTCCTCACACAGTGCTCCTTCCCACTCAGTCTTCTACATCTTACTCTTTCCTGCTCCAAAATCAGTCCTCCTCCAAATCCAGTCTGCTTCCTCACTCTATCCTCCACCTCACTTAGTCCTCCCTCTCACTCAGCCTTCCTCCTCACTCAATCCTTCCTCCTCCTCACTAAATCCTCTTGGCACCCTCAGGTCTCCTCCTCACTCAGTCCTCACCCTCACTCAGTCCTCCTCATACATCAATACTCCTACTTCTCAATTGATCCTCTAGCTCAATCAATCCTGTTCATCACAATTTCCTCCTCGGTCCTCCTTCTCTGACCTCCACAATGTCTTCCTCATTGAGTCCTCTCCCTCAAGCAGTCCTCCTCCTCACTCAATTATCCTCCTCACTTAGTCCTCCTATCTCAGTTCTACTCCTCCTCAGTCTGTCCTCTTCCTCACTTAGTCCCCCTCACTGCTTTCTCTTTGAACTCAGTCTTCCTCCTAACTCAGTCCTCTTCCTTCTCAATCAATCATCCTCTTCTCTCAAAAATGCTCCCTGAGTCCTCCTCCTCACATTCTACTCCTCACTCAGTACTCATCATCACTCAGTCTTCCTTCTCATTCATTCCTTCTCCACCTGCTCACTCAGTCCTACATTTCACTCAAACTTCCACTTTCTTATTCACTCCTCCATCTCACTCAGTCCTCGTCCTCATTGCTCAGCCCTACTTTTCCTCAGACCTCCTCAATCAGTCCTAATCACTTAGTCCTCTCCTCCTCCAGTCCTCCTCCTCACAGAGTCATTCTTCTCACTTAGCCCTCCTCACTCTAAGTCCTCTTCATTCTCACTCAGTCCTCCTCCTCACACAGTCCTCCTCCTCTTTATTCTTCTTTCCTTCTCTCATTCTATTCTCCTTCATCTCACCTCAGTCCTCCTACATCAGTCCTACTCATTCAGTGTTCCTCCTCATCAGTAGTCCTCATCTTCATTTAGTCCTCCTCCTCACTAACACCTTCTCATTCCTCAATCCTCCTCCTCACTCAGTCCTCATTACTGAGTCTCTCCCTCATTTAGTCTTCATCAGATCACCAATCTCTTCTCCTCTCCTCCATCATTCCTCTTTCCTCTTATAGTCCTCCTCTCACTCAGGCCTCCTCTTCACCATTCTTCCTTCTTCTAACTCAGTCCTCCTCAGTTTGTTCTCTTCCTATATATCAATCAGTCCTCCTCCTCTAAGTTCCTCCTCCTGCCTTCGGTCATTCCTCCTCACTTAGTCTCTCTTTTCACTCAATCTTCCACTTTCTCTTTCAGTCCTCCAACTCACTGAGTCCTCCTCCTCACACAATACTCCTCCTAACTCAGTTCTTCTCAATATATCCTACATATCAATCAGCCCTCCTCCTCACCAAGTCCTCCTCCTCACTAAGTCCTTAACCCCCTCACTCAGTTCTACCCCCACTCACTTTGTCTAGCTCCTCACTCAGTCCTTCTCTTCACACAGTCCTCTTCCTCATTCAGTCCTCCAACTCACTTAGCCTTCCTCCTCCTCACTCAGTCTTCTGCACCTAATTCAATCCTCTGCATTCAGGCCCTCTTCACTCAGTCTTTCTCCTCACTCAGTCTCCTCCATTTTCAGTTCACCTCCTCACTCAGTCCTCCACCCTCCACCTTCACACTCAGTCCTCCTCCTCAGTCAGGCCTCTTCCTCCTTACTGAATACTCCTACTACTCCATCCTCCTCTCCAAAACCCAGTCATCCCCTCTCTCACCCTTCCTCCTCCTTACTCTGTCCTCCTCTTCCTCACTCAATCTTCCTCCTTCTCACTCATTTTTCCTCCTCTCTGCTCAGTCCTCCTCCTCACTAATCCAGCTCTTTGTCACTCAGTCCTCCTCCACATTCAAACCTCTTTCTCCTTACTCACTTTTTCTCCTCCTCACTCATTCCTCCTCCATCTCATTCAGTCCTCCTCTTCCAACATTCCACATGCTCACTCAATCGTCATCCTCAACCAGTCCTCCTCCTGCTTTCAGAGACTTCCTACTCATTCAGTACTTCTGCTCACACAGTCCTGCCCTTAACCTAGTCCTCATCATCTTCACTCAATCGTCCTCACAAAGTCCTCCTTTTCACTTAGTCCTCTTCATCCTCACTCAGTCCTACTCTTCCTCATTTCATTATTCTCCTCACTCAGGACATCTCACTCAGTCATCCTCCTCACACAGTCCTCCCCTTCCATTATTCCTTTTCCTCATCAGTG
The DNA here is from genome assembly GCA_036365155.1 of Meriones psammophilus. Lineage (NCBI taxonomy): Eukaryota > Metazoa > Chordata > Mammalia > Rodentia > Muridae > Meriones > Meriones psammophilus. The sequence continues at coordinate 5,559 of JAEOAE010004364.1, forward strand.
GTCCTCCTCACTCAGCACTCCTGCTCACTAAATTCTTTTCCACACTCATTCCCTCTTCTCCTCACTCAGTCTTCTTTTTCCTCATTTCTTCTCCTTACTTAGTACTCCTCCTCACTCAATCTATCCCCTCCTCACACTCTACTCCTCCTCACTCAGTCCCACTCACTCCGTCATCTTCACTCAGTCCTCCTCTACCTCTCTCATTCCTCCTCTTGCTCAATCAGTTCTCCTCTTTTTCTCTCAGTCATTCTCAGTCATTCCTCCTCAATTAGTCATCCCCGTCAATCCGTCCTCCTCCTCATTCTGTCCTCTTCCTCATTCTGTCCTCGTCCTCAATCAGTCCTTTTCCACACTTGTTTTTATACTCTCTCAGTCCTCCTCCATCTCACACAGTCCTCCTTTCACTAAATCCTCCTCCTCCTGACTCATTCCTCATCAACACTCACTCCTCCTCCTCTTCATTTAGTCCTCCTCTCTCAGTCCTATTCATTCATTCCTCCTCACTCAATCTTTCCCTGAATCAGTTTACCTGCTCAGTCAGTCCTCCTCCTCACTAAGTCGTCCTACTCACTCATTCCTCTGCCTCCTCACTCACTCTTCGTCCACACACAGTTCTTCTAAAATAACACATTCCTCCTATTCACCCAGTCCTCTTCTTCACCTACTTCTTCTCTCCAGGCAGTCCTTCTCCTCACTCAGAACTCCTCCACTCCACATTCAGTCCTCTTCCTTCTCACTCATTCTGTCTCCTTTCCCAGTCCTCTTCCTCACCCAGTCCTCCTCCTTGTAACTCATTTCTCTTCCTCCTCCTCCTCACTCAGTCTTCTTCTGTTTACTTAGTTCTCCTCCTCACTCTGTCCTCATTCTCACACAGTCAGCCTTGTTACTTAGTCCTCCTCCATATTCAGACTTCCAACTCCTCAGTTATGCCTCTTCTTCACTCAGTCCTCCTCCTAACACACCCTCATTCAGTACTCCTCCTCTGTCATTCCTCTTACTTATCTAGTCCTCCTCAAAACTCAGTCCTCCTTCCCATCAATCCTCCTAGGCACTCAGTCCTCCTCACACAGTCCACCTCTTCACACAGTCATCCTCCTCTCTCCGGCTTCCTCATCACTCAGTCTTCTTCCTCCTCACTCAGTCACCCTGCTCTCTCAGTCTCCCTTTGCACCCATCCTCCACTATGTCATTCAGTCCTCCTCTTCCTCACTCAACCCTCCTTCTCATCACTCAGTCCTCCTCCTCCACATTCAGTTCTCCTCACTCATTCCCCTCACTCAGTCCTCTCCCTCAAGCAGTCGTCCTACTCATACAGTACTCATCCACACTTAGTACTTCTTCCTGAGTCCTATACTTCCTCACTCAGTCCTCCTCACTCAGTCCTCCTCCTCATACAGAACTTCCCTTCATTTATTTTTCCTACTCTCTCAGTGCTCCTGCTCCTTTCACAGTCCACTTTCTGACTTAATCATCCTCATCCTCACTCTGTCCTCCTCCTCACTCAATCATCTCCTCACTCATTCCTGCTCTTCACTTAGTCATTGTTTTCACTCAATCTTCCATCTCTGTCTCAGTTATCCTCTTCACTCAGTCCTCCTAGTCACACAGTCCTCATTTTCAATTATTCCTCTTATGCCTCACTCAGTCCTACCCCTTTTGACTCTGTACTCATCCTCACTCAGGTATCCACACTCATTCCTCCTCCACTGCTCTCAGTCCTCCTCATCATCATTCAGTCCTCCTACACCTCACTCAGTCCTCTTTATTCAGTCCTCCTCAGGCAGTCCTCTCCTTCAAGCAGTCCTCTCTCCTCACACCAGACCTCTTAGTCCTCCTCCTTCTCATTCAGTTCTTAGTCCTCCTCCTTCTCATCCAGTTCTATTCCTCTTCACTCTGTGCTCCTCCCTGAGTCAGGCCTCCCACTCAGTCTGCCTCCCTCAATCCTTCTCTTCATACAGTCCTCCTCCCCTCATTCAGTCCTCCTATTAAATCCTGTACTCCTCCCCTTCACTCAGTAATCCTCCTCAAAATTCATCTTCTCATAATTCATCCTCCACTTCCTATTCCCCTCTTCATGAAGTTCTCCTCACTTAGGCCTACTACTGACTCAATCCTCTAATTCTTCACTCAGTCCAATCTCTGACATCCTCTTCACTCAGTGCTCCTCATTATCACTCAGTCATCCTCCTCACACAGTTGATCTGCTCACGGAGTCTGCTTTTCACTCAGTCTCCCAACTCCTCCTCACTTGGTCGTCTCTACCATTGTGATGCCATAATACTATTGTGATGGCAATAAACCATTGTGCTGTAACAAAAATATTATGATCTCAAAATACCATTGTGATTTCACAATAACATTCTGAGGCCAAAATTCCATTGTGATGTCATAATGCCATTGTGATGTCATAAAACCACTATGATGACCCAATTGCCTTGTCATGTCATACTTCCATTATGATGTCATAACATTATGATGTCATAATACAGTTTTGAAGACATAATGCCATTGTGATGTCACAATAATTTGTGTGATATCACCATGCCAATTTGATGTCATAAAACCAACCTGATTTCACAATACCATAGTGATGTCATAATTCCATTGAGATGGCATGATTCCATTGTGATGTCATAACACGGTTATGATGTCATCAATGCACTGTGATGTCACAGTAATCTTATAATGTCATATGTCCATTGTGATGTCATATCATTTATTTTGATGTCACAAATGCATTGTGACGTCACAATGCCATTATATGTCAAAAATAGCATAGTGATATCACAATTCCATTGTGATGTCATAATACATTTATGATTTCATAGTGGCAGTATGATATCATTATCCTCTTATGATGTCATAATCATATTGTGATGTCATCATGATATCATGATGTCATGTGGCATATAATTCCTTTTTGATGTCATTCAATTGTGATGACACTAACACGTTTTGATGTCACATTTCCATTGTGAAGTCACAGTCACATGGTGATGTCATCATTCCAATGTGATGGCATCAATAAATTTTGCATGCCAAAATGACCTTGTGATGTCCATTAACTTTGTGATGTCATTATGCCCTTATGATATCATACCGCCAAAATGATGATGTAATACTGTTATGATGTCATAATGTCATTGTAATGTCACACTAAATTTGTGATGTCATAATGCTCCTTTGATGTCACGAATCCATTCTAATATCAAAATACCTTTGTGATGTCATCATTCCGTTGTGATGTCATGCTTCCTTTTTGTTGTCAAAACACTGTTTTGATGTCATAAATGCACTGTGATGTTATAATGGTCTTCTGATGTCATGATTCCATTGTGATGTCGTCATACCTTTATGATGCAATTATGGCTTTATGATATCATAATTCCTTTGTGAATTCACAATACCTTTGTGATGTCATAATATCGTTATGAAGTCATACTGCCCACATGATTACTTCATAATTTTGTGCTATCATAACTCCATTGTGTTGTCGTTATTCCATTTTGATGTAAAAAGAATATTAATGTGTCATAATTACGTTGTGATGTCATAACACCTTTATGATGTCATAATGACAATGCGATGTTGTTATAACTTTCCACTTCATCCTCACTCAGTCCTACTCTTCCTCATTTCATTGTCCTCCTCATTTTGGACATCTCACTCAGTCCTCCTCCTCACACAGTCCTCCTCCTCTCTTATTACTCCTCCTCATCAGTGGTCCTCCTCAGTCAGCACTCCTGCTCACTAAGTTCTTTTCCACACTCATTCCCTCTTCTCCTCACTTGGTCTTCTTTTTCCTCACTCCTCATTCCTCCTCCTCACTTAGTCCTCTTCATGACTCAGTTCTACTCCTCCTCAGTCTGTCCTCTTCCTCACTTAGTCCCCCTCACTGTTTTCTCTTTGCACTCAGTCTTCCTCCTAACTCAGTCCTCTTCCTTTACAATCAATCGTCCTCTTCTCTCAATAATGCTCCCTGAGTCCTCCTCCTCACATTCTACTCCTCACTCAGTACTCTTCATCACTCAGTCTTCCTTCTCACTCATTCCTTCTCCACCTGCTCACTCAGTCCTACATTTCACTCAGTCTTCCACTTTCTCATTCACTCCTCCATCTCACTCAGGCCTCGTCATCATTGCTCAGACCTACTTTTCCTCAGACCTCCCCAATCAGTCCTAATCACTTAGTCCTCTCACTCAAGCAGTCCTCCTCCTCACTCGGTCATTCTTCTCACTTAGCCCTCCTCCTCACTCAGTCCTACTCATTCTCACTCAGTCCTCCTCCTCACACAGTCCTCCTACTTACTCACTCTTCCTTTCCTTCACTCATTCCCACTCTACTTCACTCAGTCCTCCTCACACAGTCCTACTCATTCAGTGTTCCTCCTCACTCAGTAGTCCTCATCATCATTTAGTCCTCCTCCTCACTAACACCTTCTCATTACTCAATCCTCCTCCTCACTTAGTCCTCATCACTGAGTCCTCTCCTTCATTTAATCTTCCACATCACCAATTCCTTCTCCTCCTCCATCATTCCTCCTCCCCCGCACATAGTCTTCCTCCTCACTCAGGCCTCCTCTTCACCCATTCTTCCTTCTCCTGACCCAGTCCTCCTCAGCTAGTCCTTCTCAATATACCCTACATATCAATCAGTCCTCCTCCTCACAAGGTACTCCTCCTCACCCGGTCATTCCCCTCCTCACTTCATCACTTTTCACACAATCTTCCACTTTCTCTTTCAGTCCTCCATCTCACTGAGTCCTCCTCCTCACACAGTAATCCTCCTCCTCACTCAGTCCTTCACACTCATTCCTCTTTTTCCTAACTCAGTCCTCCTCCTCGCTATGGCCTCCTCAATCAATCCTCATCCTCACATATTCTTCTTCCTCACTCAGTCCTCCTTTTCACTGAGTCCTCCTCCTCACACAATACTCCTTCTAGCCCAGTTCTCCTCAATATATCCTACATATCAATCAGCCCTCCTCCTCACCAAGTCCTCCTCCTCACTAAGTCCTTAAACTCCTCACTCAGTTATACCCCCACTCACTCAGTCTAGCTCCTCACTCAGTGCTTCTCTTCACACAGTCCTCTTTCTCATTCAGTCCTCCAACTCACTTAGCCTTCCTCCTCCTCATTCAGTTTTCTCCACCTAATTCAATCCTCTGCATTCAGGCCCTCTTCACTCAGTCTTTCTCCTCACTCAGTCTCCTCCTTTTTCAGTTCACCTCCTCACTCAGTCCTCCACCCTCCACCTTCTCAGTCAGTCCTCCTCCTCAGTCCATCCTCTTCCTCCTTACTGAATACTCATACTATGCCATCCTCTTCTCCATAACCCAGTCATCCTCCTCTCCCATTCCTCCTCCTCACTCAGTCCTCCTCTTCCTCACTCAATCTTCCTCCTTCTCACTCATTTTTATTCCTCCCTGCTTAGTCCTCCTCCTCACTAATCCACCTCTTTGTCACTCAGTCCTCCTCCACATTCAAACCTCTTCCTCCTTACTCACTTTTCCTCCTCCTCACACATTCCTCCTCCATCTCAATCAGTCCTCCTCTTCCCACATTCAACCTGCTCACTCAATCCTCCTCCTCACTCAGTCCTCCTCCTGCTTTCAGAGTCTTCCTACACATTCAGTCCTTCTGCTCTCACAAGTCCTGCCCTTAACCTCGTCCTCATCATCTTCACTCACTCATCCTCACAAAGTCCTCCTCTTCACTTAGTTCTCTTCATCCTCACTCAGTCCTACTCTTCCTCATTTCATTGTCCTCCTCATTCAGGACATCCCATTCAGTCCTCCTCCTCACACAGTCCTCCTCCTCTCTTATTACTCCTCCTCATCAGTGGTCCTCCTCACTCAGCACTCCTGCTCACTAAGTTCTTTTCCACACTCATTCCCTCTTCTCCTCACTCGGTCTTCTTTTTCCTCATTCCTTCTCCTCACTTAGTACTCCTCCTCACTCAATCTATCCCCTCCTCACACTGTACTCCTCCTCACTCAGTCCTCCTCTACCTCTCTCATTCCTCCTCTTCCTCACAAAAGTTCTCCTCTTTTTCACTCAGTCATACTCAGTCAGTCCTCCTCAAATAAGCATACCCTTCAATCCGTCCTGCTTCTCATTCTGTCCTCTTCCTCATTCTGTCCTCGTCCTCAATCAGTCGTTTTTCCACACTTGTATTTTTCCTCAATCAGTCCTCCTCCATCTCACACAGTCCTTCCTTTCACCAAATCCTCCTCCTCCTCCTGACTCATTCCTCATCAACACTCACTCTTCCTCTTCATTTAGTCCTCCTCTCTCAGTCCTATTCACTCATTCTTCCTCTTCACTCAATCTTTCTCTTGACTCACTTCATCTGCTCAGTCAGTCCTCCTCCTCACTAAGTCGTCCTACTCACTCATTCCTCTGCCTCCTCACTCAGTCCTCGTCCACACACAGTCCTTCTCAACTAACACATTCCGCCTACTCACCCAGTCCTCTTCTTTACACAGTTCTTCTCTCCAGGCAGTCCTTCTCCTCACTCAGAACTCCTCAACATTCAGTCCTCTTCCTTCTCACTCATTCCTTCTTCTTTTCCAGTCCTCTTCATCACTCAGTCCTCCTCCGTGTAGCTCATTTCTCCTCCTCCTCAATCAGTCTTCTTCTGTTTACTCAGTTCTCCTCTTCACTTTGTCCTCATTCTCACTCAGTCAGCCTTGTTACTTGGTCCTCTTCCATATTCAGTCTTCCACCTCCTCAATTAATCTTCTTCTTCACACAGTCCTCCTACTAACTCACCCTCACTCAGTCCTCCTCCTCTGTCATTCCTCTTACTTATCTAGTCCTCCTCAAAACTCAGTCCTCCTTCCCATCAATCCTCCTAGGCACTCAGTCCTCCTCACACAGTCTACCTCTTCACACACTCATCCTCCTCTCTCAGGCTTCCTCATCACTCAGTCTTCCTCCTCCTCACTCAGTCATCCTGCTCACTCAGTCTTCCTTTGCACCCATCCTCCACTATGTCATTCAGTCCTCCTCTTCCTCACTCAACCCTCCTTCTCATCACTCAGTCCTCCTTCTCCACATTCAGTTCTCCTCACTCATTCCCCTCACTCAGTCCTCTCCCTCAAGCAGTCGTCCTACTCATACAGTACTCATCCACACTTAGTACTTCTTCCTGAGTCCTATACTTCCTCACTCAGTCCTCCTCACTCAGTCCTCCTCCTCATACAGAACTTCCCTTCATTTATTTTTCCTACTCTCTCAGTGCTCCTGCTCCTTAAACAGTCCACTTTCTGACTTAATCGTCCTCATCCTCACTCTGTCCTCCTCCTCACTCAATCATCTCCTCACTCATTCCTGCTCTTCACTTAGTTATTGTTTTCACTCAATCTTCCTTCTCTGTCTCAGTTATCCTCTTCACTCAGTCCTCCTAGTCACACAGTCCTCATTTTCAATTATTCCTCTTATGCCTCACTCAGTCCTACCCCTTATGACTCTGTATTCATCCTCACTCAGTTATCCACACTCATTCCTCCTCTACTGCTCTCAGTCCTCCTCATCATCATTCAGTCCTCCTACACCTCACTCAGTCCTCTTTAATCAGTCCTCCTCAGGCAGTCCTCTCCTTCAAGCAGTCCTTCTCCTCACGTAGACCTCCTTCTCACTTAGTCCTCCTCCTTCTCATTCAGTCCTATTCCTCTTCACTCTGTGTTCTACCTGAATCAGGCCTCCCTCAGTCTGCCTCCCTCAATCCTTCTCTTCATACAGTCCTCCTACTCATTCAGTCCTCCTATTAAATCAGTACTCCTCCCCTTCACTCAGTAATCCTCCTCACAAATTCCTTCTCCTAACAAGTCCTCCTCATTCCCACTCAGTCCTCCTTACTCAGCCTTCCTCATCTTCATTCATTCATCCTCCACTTCCCACATTCCTCCTCTTCATGCAGTCCTCCTCACTTAGTCCTAGTATTCACTCAGTCCTCTAATTCTTCACTCAGTCCTCCTCCTCCCATCACTGTCATCCTCTTCACTCAGTGCTCCTCATTATCACTCAGTCATCCTCCTCACACAATCCTTCTTCTCACTGAGTCTGCTTCCTCACTCAGTCTCCCAACTCCTCCTTACTTGGTCGTCTCTACCATTGTGATGCCATAATACTATTGTGATGGCAAAAAACCATTGTGCTGTCACAAACATATTATGATGTCAAAATTCCACTGTGATTTCTCAATAACATTCTGAAGCCAAAATTGCATTGTGAGGTCATAATACCAATATGATGACATAATTACAATGTGATGTCATATTTCCATTATGATGTCATAATATATTTGTGACATCACAACAACTTTTGATATCATAATACATTGTGATGTCTTAATTCCAATATGAATTAATAATTACATTGTAAGTTCACCATCACTCTGTGATATTATTATATACTTGTGATGTCATAATTACATTGTGATGTCCTAATTCCATTGTGGAATTGTGACATCATGATTACAGTGTGGTGTCACAATGATTTTATGATGTCATATTTCTATTGTGATATCATAACATTTCGATGTCACAAAAACATTGTGATATTGTAATTCCAATGTGATGTCATTGTACAATTATTATATCGCAATTCCATTGTGATGACGTAATTTCTTTGTGATGTCATAATCCCATTGTGAATTCATAATTCCATGTGATGTCAGAATGTCATTATGACATCATAATTCCATTATTTTGCCATAACGACACAATAACTTATTGATTTAATTACACCATTATTATGTTATAATGCCACTTTGATGTCATAAATCCATTCTGATGGCACAATACCATTGTGATGTCATAATTCCATTGTGATGGCATGATTCCATTGTGATGTTGTAACACTGTTATGATGTCATAAATGCATTGTGATGTCACAGTGAACTTGTTATGTCATATATCTATTGTGATGTCATAACATTTTGATGCCACAAAAGCATTGTGATGTCACAATGCAATTTTATTTCAAAAATAACATCGTGATGTCACAATTCCATTGTGATGTCATAATGCCGTTATGATTGCACAATGCCGGTATAATGTCATAATGCTGTTATGATGTCATAATCATATTTTGATTTCATAATCATCTTGTGATGTAATAATGACATTGTGATGTCATTATGTGATGTATAATTCCATTGTGATGTCATTCAATTGTGATGACACTTGACACTAACATATTTTCATGTCACATTTCCATTGTGAAGTCACAGTAACATTGTGATGTCATGATTCCAAAGTGATGCCATAATTCAGTTATGATGTCATAAATAAATTGTGATATCGAAATGACCTTGTGATGTCACATTAACTTTGTCATGTAATTATGCCCTTATGATGTCTAAATGCCAAAATGATGATGTAATACTGTTATGATGTCATAATATCATTGTGATGTCACACTAAATTTGTGATGTCATTATGCTCCTTTGATTTCACGAATCCATTCTAATATCAAAATAACTTTGTGATGTCATCATTCCGTTGTGATGTCATACTTCTTTGTGATGTCAAAACACTGTTTCGATGTCATAAATGCACTGTGATGTTATAATTGTCTTGTGATGCCGTGATTCCATTGTGATGTCGTAATACCGTAATGATGCCATTATAGCTTTATGATGTCATCAATCCATTGTGAATTCACAAAACCTTTGTGACGTCATAATATCATTATGATGTCATACTGCCTGAATGATTACTTATTAATTTTCTGATGTCATAACACCATTGTGTTGTTGTTATTCCATTTTGATGTAAAAACATTATTATGTTGTCCTAATTACTTCATGATGTCATAACACCTTTATGATGTCATGATAACAATGCGATTTTGCTATGACATTGTAATGTCATAATTTCATTGTGATGGCACAAGAAAAATAGTAATGTCATAATTCCATTATGATGTCATAATGCCATTCTTATGTCACAATATCATTGTGGTGTCACAATTGACACTTTGATGTCACAAATACATTCTTATATCACAATCATCATTGTGGGGTCATAATTGCATGTTATATAATAATTCCATTATGATGTCAAACTACCACTGTGAAATTTCATAATACTGTTATGATGTCATAATTCTATTGTGACAGCATAGTACTGTTATGATGTCATAATTCCACTGTGAGTTCACAATTACTTTGCGATGTCATAATTCCATTATGATGGCATAATTCCAGTATGATTACATAATACTGTTATGATGTCATAATGGCATTGTGATGTCACAATAACTTTGTGATGTCATAATGCCACTTTGATGTCAAAAATTCATTCTGATGTCACAATACCATTGTGATATCCCAATTGAATTTTGATGTCTTATTTACATTGTAATATCATAATACCATAGTGATGTTATTATTCCATTGTGATGTCATAATTTACTCATCCCTTCTTGTCATTCACTCCTCCTCCTCACTCCTCCTAGCATTCAGTCTTCCTCATCACACACTTTTCCTCCTCCTCTCTCTGTCCTCCTCTGCACTCAATTCCTCCTCCTAAACCAGTCCACATCTCCAGCAATTTGTCCACCTTCCCACTCATTTCTCCAATTTATTCAGTCCTCCATCTCACTCATTCCTCCTCCACATTCAGTCCTCTTCTACTTTCAAAGTCCTCCTACTCATTCAATCCTCATCCTCCTCCTTATACAGTCCTCCTGAGACTCACTCAGTCATCCTTCTCACTGACTCCCTCTCCTCAGGAGTCTTCCTTTCCATTTAGTCCTCCACCTCCTGACTCAGTCCTACTCCTCCTCAATCTGTCCTGCTCCTCATTCTGTCCTGCACACTCAGTTATCTTCACTTGGTCCTACTCACACAGTCCTCTTCTGCAATAAGTCTTCCTCTTCCCTAAGTCCTCCTCAACCACTCCTCCTTACCAACTCTTCTCCTTCAAGCAGTACTTCTTCCCACACAGTCCTCCTAATTATTTAGTCCTCCTCCTTGTCCTCCTCCTCCTCCTCTTCCTCACTCAGTTCTACACTTCCTCATTCTGTTGACTTTTTCACTCAGGACAACTCTTCATTCAGTCATCTTCCACACTGAGTCCTCCTCCTAACTCAATTTTCCTCCTCTTCACTCATTTGTCCTCTACCTCACTCAGTCCTCCTGACCACTCCGTCCTCCTCCATACACAGAACTCCTCCTCCATTATTCCTCTTCCTCTTCACTTGGTGGTAACCCTTCTCACACTATACTCCTCCTCACTCTGTCCTTCTCACTCAGTCCTCCCACTCAGTCTTCCCCAAAAAGCTCTCCTCCTCCCACACTCCACCTCCTCTCTCATTCCACCTCCACATCAGTCATTCTCCTTCCTTCTCACTGTTTACCTCCTCATTCAATCCTTCTCCTCACTCAGATCTCCTCAGTCTTTCCTCCTCATCTTTCAGTCCTCCTCCCCATCACTCAGTCTTCCTCGACCTCACTCAGTTCTCTTCAATCTGTCCTCCATACACAATCCACTCCTTCAAGCAGTCTTCCTTCCTTCCTTTCTTACTTAGTCCTCCTCAACTCTCAGTACTCCTCACTTAGTCCTTCTATTCCCATAGTCCTCCTGCTCATTTAGTCTGCCCACTCATTCAGTCGTCCGTCTGTTCACTGATTCCTCTTCCTCACAATTTCTTCCATCTTACACATTCCTCCTCATTCTCACTCAGTCCTCTTCCTCCTCATTCAATGCTCCTTTTCCTCACTCTCTCTGTCTCCCGCAGTCCTCTTCACTCGGTCTTTCACCTAAAATGTTCTTCCTCCTCATTCAGTCCTCCTTCTCACTCATTCCTCTTCCTGATTCCTTAGTCCTTCTCCTCCGTAAATACTCCTCTTAACTCATTCTCATTCATTCAAACGCCTCTTTGCACATTCCTCCTCAATCTCACTCAGTCCCCCTCCTCACACAGACCTCCACATCATCATTAAGTACTCCTCCTCACTCAGACCTCCACATCCTCATTAAGTATTTCTCCTCACTCAGTTGTCCTCCTCACTCAATTCTTCTCCTCACAGAGTGCTCCTCAACACTCACTCATACTCCTCCTGAGTCAGTCCTCCTTCTTCCTCACTCAGTCCTCCTCACTCAGTCCTCCATACACAGTCCTTCACTTCAATTACTCCTCAGCTTCACAAAAACTTCCTATTCCTCTCTCAGTCCTCCTCCTCACTCATTCATCCTCCGTACTTATTCCTCCTTTTCCTCACTTAGTCCCACTTCTCACTCATTCCTTCTCCTACTCACTCAGTCCTCCTCCTAGCTTTGTCTCTCTTTTCACTCAATCTTCCACTTTCTCACTCAGTCCTCTGTCTCACTTAGTCCTCCTCCTCACCCAGTAATCCTCCTCCTCACTCAGTCCTCCTCCCTTTCACTCAGTCCTCCTCTTCACTGTGGTCTCCTCACTCATTCCTCATCCTCACATAGTCTTCTTTCTCACTCAGTCCTCCTTTTCACTGAATCTTCCTCTTCACACAATACTCCTCCTAACTCAGTCCTCCTCCTTTTCACTCAATAATCCTCCTCTCTCAGTCTTCCTCCTCACATATTCCTGTTCCTCTCTCAGTCCTCTTCATCCTCGTCACTCAATCACTCTACTCACATATTCCTCCTTCACACTCAGCCTTCCCCCTCCTCACTCAATCATCTTCCTCACTTTCTTTTCCTCCTCACTCAGTCTTCCTTTACACTTTGTCCTCCTCCTCTTAACTCAGTCCTCCTACTCACTAATTCCTCCTCTTTTCTCAGGCCACCTCCTCACTCATTATTCCTCCTCACTCTGTCCTCTTCCTCATTCCGGCCTCCTTCATACCCATTACTTCTCTTCTCCCAGTCTTTCTTCTTCTAAGTCAGTCCTCCTCACTCAGTACAACCCAAAAATCAGGAATCCTCCTCACAGTATCCCTCCTTCCCCATAAGAATTCCAACTCCTCACACAGTGCTCCTCCACACTCAGTCTTACACATCTTACTCTTTCCTGCCCCAAAATCAGTCCTCCTTCAAATCCAGTCTGCTTCCTCACTCTATCCTACACTCTATCCTATCCTATCACTTAATCCTCCCTCTCACTCAGCATTCCTCCTCCTCACTAAATCCTCCTGGCACCCTCAGGTCTCCTCCTCACTCAGTCCTCACCCTCACTCAGTCCTCCTCATACATCAATACTCCTCCTTCTCAATTAATACTCTAGCTCACTCAGTCCTGTTCATCACAATTTCCTCCTCGTCCTCCTTCCTCTACAAAGTCTTCCTCATTGAGTCCTCTCCCTCAAGCAGTCCTCCTCCTCAATCAATCCTCCTCCTCACTTAGTCCTCCTCCTGACTCAGTTCTACTCCTCCTCAGTCTGTCCTCTTCCTCACTTAGTCCCCCTCACTGTTTTCTCTTTGCACTCAGTCTTCCTCCTAACTCAGTCCTCTTCCTTCTCAATCAATTGTCCTCTTCTCTCAACAATGCTCCCTGAGTCCTCCTCCTCACATTCTACTCCTCACTCAGTATTCTTCATCACTCAGTCTTCCTTCTCACTCATTCCTTCTCCACCTGCTCTCTCAGTCCAACATTTCACTCAGTCTTCCACTTTCTCATTCACTCCTCCATCTCACTCAGGCCTCGTCATCTTTGCTCAGACCTACTTTTCCTCAGACCTCCCCAATCAGTCCTAATCACTTAGTCCTCTCACTCAAGCAGTCCTCCTCCTCACTCGGTCATTCTTCTCACTTAGCCCTCCTCCTCACTCAGTCCTACTCATTCTCACTCAGTCCTCCTCCTCACACAGTCCTCCTACTTACTCACTCTTCCTTTCTTCACTCATTCCCACTCTACTTCACTCAGTCCTCCTCACACAGTCTTACACATTAAGGGTTCCTCCTCACTCAGTAGTCCTCATCATCATTTAGTCCTCCTCCTCACTAACACCTTCTCATTACTCAATCCTCCTCCTCACTTAGTCCTCATCACTGAGTCCTCTCCCTCATTTAGTATTCCGCATCACCAATTCCTTCTCCTCCTGCATCATTCCTCCTCCTCCGCACATAATCCTCCTCTTCACTCAGGCCTCCTCTTCACCCATTCTTCCTTCTCCTAACCCAGTCCTCCTCAGCTAGTCCGTCTCAATATGTCCTACATATCAATCAGTCCTCCTCCTCACAAAGTACTTTTCCTCACTCGGTCATTCTCCTCCTCACTTAGTCTCTCTTTTCACTCAATCTTCCACTTTCTCTTTCAGTCCTCCATCTCACTGAGTCCTCCTCTTCACACAGTAATCCTCCTCCTTATTCAGTCCTTCACACTCATACACTCATTCCTCTTCTCCCTAACTCAGTCCTCTTCCTCACTATGTTCTCCTCACTTACACCTCATCCTCACATATTCTTCTCACTCACTCAGTCTTCCTTTTCACTGAGTCCTCCTCCTCACACAATACTCCTCCTAACCCAGTTCTCCTCAATATGTCCTACATATCAATCAGCCCTCCTCCTCACCAAGTCCTCCTCCTCACTAAGTCCTTAACCTCCTCACTCAGTTCTACCCCCACTCACTCAGTCTAGCTCCTCACTCAGTCCTTCTCTTCACACAGTCTTCCTCATTCAGTCCTCCAACTCACTTAGCCTTCCTTCTCCTCACTCAGTAATCTCCACCTAATTCAATCCTCTGCATTCAGGCCCTCTTCTTTCAGACTTTCTCCTTACTCAGTCTCCTCCTTTTTCAGTTCATCTCCTCACTCAGTCCTACACCCTCCACCTTCTCAATCAGTCCTCCTCCTCAGTCAGGCCTCTTCCTCCTTACTGTATGCTCCTACCACTCCATCCTCCTCTCCATAACGCAGTCATCCTCCTCCCCGATTCCTCCTCCTTACTCAGTCCTCCTCTTCCTCACTCAATCTTCCTCCTTCTCACTTATTTTTCCTCCTCCCTGCTCAGTCCTCCTCCTCACTAATCAACCTCTTTCTCACTCAGTCCTCCTCCACATTCAAACCTCTTCCTCCTTACTCACTTTTCCTCCTCCTCACTCATTCCTCCTCCATCTCAATCAGTCCTCCTCTTCCCACATTCAACCTGCTCACTCAATCCTCATCCTCACTCAGCCCTCCTCCTGCTTTCAGAGTCTTCGTACTCATTCAGTCCTTCTGCTCACACAGTCCTGCCCGTAACCTAGTCCTCATTATCTTCACTCACTCGTCCTCACAAAGTCCTCCTCTTCACTTAGTCCTCTTCATCCTCACTCAGTCCTACTCTTCCTCATTTCATTGTCCTCCTCATTCAGGACATCTCACTCAGTCCTCCTCCTCACACAGTCCTCCTCCTCTCTTATTAATCCTCCTCATCAGTGGTCCTCCTCACTCAGCAATCCTGCTCACTAAGTTCTTTTCCACACTCATTCCCTCTTCTCCTCACTCGGTCTTCTTTTTCCTCAATCCTTCTCCTCACTTAGTACTCTTCCTCACTCAGTCTATCCCCTCCTCAAACTGTACTCCTCCTCACTCAGTCCCACTCACTGAGTCCTCCTCAATCAGTCCTCCTCTACCTCTCTCATTCCTCCTCTTCCTCACTCAGTTCTCCTCTTTTTCACTCAGTCATTCTCAGTCAGTCCTCCTCAATTAGTCATCCCCGTCAATCCATCCTTCTGCTCATTCTGTCCTCTTCCTCATTCTGTCCTTGTCCTCAATCAGTCCTTTTCCACACTTGTTTTTGTACTCTCTCAGTCCTCCTCCATCTCACACAGTCCTCCTTTCACTAAATCCTCCTCCTCCTGACTCATTCCTCATCAACACTCACTCATCCTCCTCTTCATTTAGTCCTCTTCTCTCAGTCCTATTCACTCATTCTTCCTCCTCACTCAATCTTTCTCGTGACTCAGTTCACCGGCTCAGTCAGTCCTCCTCCTCACTAAGTCGTCCTACTCACTCATTCCTCTGCCTCCTCACTTACTCTTCATCCACACACAGTCCTTCTCAACTAACACAGTCCTCCTACTCAACCAGTCCTCTTCTTCACACAGTTCTTCTCTCCAGGCAGTCCTTCTCCTCACTCAAACCTCCTCAAGATTCAGTCCTTTTCCTTCTCACTCATTCCTTCTTCTTTCCCAGTTCTCTTCATCACTCAGTCCTCCTCCTTGTAACTCATTTCTCCACCTCCTCACTCAGTCATCCTGCTCACTCAGTCTTCCTTTGCACCCATCCTCCACTATTTCATTCAGTCCTCCTCTTCCTCATTCAACCCTCCTTCTCATGACTCAGTCCTCCTCCTCTACATAAAGTTCTCCTCACTCATTCCCCTCACTCAGTCCTCTCCCTCAAGCAGTCATCCTACACATACAGTACTCTTCCACACTTAGTACTTCTTCCAGAGTACTTCCTCACTCAGTCCTCCTCCTCATGCAGACCTTCCCCTTATTTATTCCTCCTACTCTCTCAGTGCTCCTCCTACTTACACAGTCCACTTTCTGATTTAATCGTCCTCATTCTCACTCTGTCCTCCTCCTCACTCAAAAATCTCCTCACTCATTCCTGCTCTTCACTTAGTCATTGTTTTCACTCAATCTTCCATCTCTGTCTCAGTTATCCCCTTCGCTCAGTCCTCCTAGTCACACAGTCCTCATCTTCAATTATTCCTCTTCTGCCTCACTCAGTCCTACCCCTTATGTCTCTGTACTCATCCTCACTCAGTTGTCCACGCTCATTTCTCCTCGACTGCTGTCAGTCCTCCTACAACTCACTCAGTCCTCTTGAATCAGTCCTCCTCAGGCAGTCCTCACCTTCTAGCAGTCCTCCTCCTCACATAGACCTCCTCCTCACTTAGTCCTCCTCGTTCTCATTCAGTTCTATTCCTCTTCACTCTGTGCTCTACCTGAATCAGGCATCACTCAGTCTTCCTCCCTCAATCCTTCTCTTCATACAGTCCTCCTACTCATTCAGTCCTCCTATTAAATCAGTACTCCTCCCCTTCACTCAGTAATCCTCCTCACAAATTCCTTCTCCTAACAAGTCCTCCTCATTCCCACTCAGTCCTCCTTACTCAGCCTTCCTCATCTTCATTCATTCATCCTCCACTTCCCACATTCCTCCTCTTCATGCAGGCCTCCTCACTTAGTCCTACTACTCACTCAATCCTCTAATTCTTCACTCAGTCCTCCTCCTCCATTCACTGTCATCTTCTTCACTCAGTGCTCCTCATTACTCAGTCATCCTCCTCACACAGTCCTTCTCCTCATGGAGTCTGCTTCCTCACTCAGTCTCCCAACTCCTCCTCACTTCGTTATCTCTACCATTGTGATGTCATAATACTATTGTGATGGCAAAAAACCATTGTGCTGTCACAAAAATATTATGATGTCAAAATACCATTGTGATTTCACAATAACATTCTGAAGCCAAAATTCCATTGTGATGTCATAATACCACTATGATGATATAATTACATTGTGATGTCATAATTCCATTATGATGTCAAAATATTGTGATGTCATAATACCATTGTGATGATATAATACTGTTATGATGTCATAATAACTTTGTGATGACAAAATGTCTAGGATGTCATAATTCCATTGTGATGTCATAATTCTTTAAGATGATATAATACCATTGTGATGTCCCAATACAATTGTGATGTCATAAAACCATTGTGATGCCATATTTTCATAGTGATATTATAATACCACTGTGAGGTCAAAATAGTACTGTGAGGTCATAATTCTATTTTGATCATATAATACCATTGTGAGGTCATAAAACCACTGAGATGTCATAATTCCACTTAGTTGTCACAATCCCATTGTGAGGTCATAATTGCATTGTGATATCCTCATCCAATTGTGATATCATGGTCCCATTTGGCTGTCATAATTCCATGTTGATGTCATAATACCCTTATGATGTCATAACAAAATTGTGACTTCACAACAACTTTTGATATCATAATACATTGTGATGTCATAATTCCAATGTGAATTAATAATTACATTGTAAGGTCACAATCACTCTGTTATATTATTATATACTTGTGATGTCATAATTACATTGTGATATTCTAATTCCATTGTGGAATTCTGACTTCATGATTACATTTGGTGCCACAATAATTTTATGATGTCATATTTCTATTGTGATGTCATAACATTTTGATGTCACAAAAACATTGTGGTATTGTAATTCCAATGTGATGTCATTGTACAATTATTATGTCATAATTCCATTGTGATGTCGTAATTTCTTTGTGATATCATAATGCAATTGTGATCTCATAATTACATGTGATGTCAGAATGTAATTATGACATCATGATTCCATTATGTTGCCATAATGACGCAATAACTTTTTGTTGTCATTACACCATTATTATGTCATAATGACAGTATGAATTCATAATACTCTTATGAAGTCTTAATGGCTGGCATAGTGGTGACACAATTACGTTGTGATGTCATAATGCAGTTGTTAAGACATAATGCCATGGTCATGTTACAATAAATGTGTGATGTCATATTGCCACTTTAATGTCATAATTCCATTCTGATGTCACGATACCATTGTGATGGCATGATTCCATTGTGATGTCAATGATGATTCAATCCTCATTCTCCTCCTTACACAGTCCTCCAGAGACTCACGCAGTCATCTTTCTCCCTGACTCCCTCTCCTCAGGAGTCTTCCTTTCCATTTAGTCCTCCACCTCCTGACTCAGTCCTACTCCTCCTCAATCTGTCCTGCTCCTCATTCTGTCCTGCATACTCAGTTCTCTTCACTCAGTCCTACTCACACAGTCCTCTTCTTCAATAAGTCCTCCTCTTCACTAAGTCCTCCTCAACTACTCCTCCTTACCAACTCTTCTCCTTCAAGCAGTACTTCTTCCCACACAGTCCTCCTCCTTATTTAGTCCTCGTCCTCCTCCTCTTCCTCACTCAGTTCTACTCTTCCTCATTCTGTTGACTTTTTCACTCAGGCCAACTCCTCATTCAGTCATCTTCCACACTGAGTCCTCCTCCTCACTCAATTTTCCCCTCTTCACTCATTTGTCCTCTACCTCACTCAATCCTCCTGACCACTCAGTCCTCCTCCATACACAGAACACCTCCTCCATTATTTCTCTTACTCTTCACTTGGTGGTAACCCTTCTCACGCTATACTCCTCCTCACTCTGTCCTTCTCACTCAGTCCTCCCACTCAATCTGTCCTCTTCACACTGTCCTCCTGCTCCACTCTCAGTCCTCTTCTTCTCTCACTCCTCCTCCTCTCATAGTCTTCCTTCCCAGCCATTTCTCCTCCTCACTCAGTCTTCTTTAGTCTGTCCTCCTCAGTCAGTATTCAGTGTTAAGGAGTATTCTTAGTCACTAAGTCCTCCTTTCAGTGAGTGTTCCTAATCACACATTACTACTCCTAACACGGTCCTCCTCTTTCTCACTCAATCCTCCTCCTCAGTCTTCTTCCTTCTTTCAAAGTCCTCCTACTCATTCAATCCTCATCCTCCTCCTTACACAGTCCTCCTGAGACTCACATAGTCCTCCTTCTCACTGACTCTCTCTCCTCAGGAGTCCTCCTTTCCATTTATTCCTCTGCCTCCTGACTCAGTCCTTCTCCTCCTCAATCTGACCTGCTCCTCATTCTGTCCTCCACACTCATTTCTCTTCACTCAGTCCTACTCACACAGTCCTCTCCTTCAATAAGTCCTCCTCTTAACTAATTCCTCCTCAATCACTCCTCCTTATTCACTCTTCTCTTTGAAGCAGTACTTCTTCCCACACAGTCCTCCTCCTTACTTAGTCCTCCTCCTCCTCACTCAGTCAGTACTCTTCCTCATTCTGTTGACTTTTTCACTCAGGACAACTCCTCACTCAGTCATCTTCCACACTG
Organism: Meriones psammophilus; assembly: GCA_036365155.1. NCBI lineage: Eukaryota > Metazoa > Chordata > Mammalia > Rodentia > Muridae > Meriones > Meriones psammophilus. The sequence goes on from JAEOAE010004364.1 coordinate 25,427, forward strand.
AGTCCTCCTCCTAACTCAATTTTCCTCCTCTTCACTCATTCATCCTCTACCTCACTCAGTCCTCCTCCTTACAGTCCTACTCGTCATTCAGTCCTGCTCAACTCATTCCTGCTCCATCTCACTCAGTCCTCCTGAACACTCAGTCCTCCTCCATACACAGAACTCCTCCTCCATTATTCCTCTTCCTCTTCACTCAGTGCTAACCCTTCTCACTCTATATTCCTCCTCAGTCTGTCCTTCTCACTCAGTCCTCCCACTCAGTCTTCCCCAAAAATCTCTCCTCCCCCCACAGTCCTCCTTCTCTCTCATTACACCTCCTCATCACTCATTCTCCTTCCTTCTCACTGTTTACCTCCTCATTCAATCCTTCTCCTCACTCAGATCTCCTCAGTATTTCCTCCTCCTCTTTCAGTCCTCCTCCCCATCACTCAGTCTTCCTCCACCACACTCAGTTCTCTTCATTCTGTCCTCCATACACAATCCACTCATTTAATCCGTTTTCCTTCTAATCCCATCCTCTTTCTCACTTAGTCCTCCTCCACACTCAGTACTCCTCACTTAGTCCTTCCATTCCCATCGTCCTCCTGCTCATTTAGTCTGCCCACTCATTCAGTCATCCTCCTGTTCACTGAGTCCTCCTCCTCACAATTTCTTCCTCCTTACACATTCCTCCTCATTCTCATTCAGGCCTCCTCCTCACTCAATGCTCCTCTTCCTCACTCTGTCCTTCTCCCATAGTCCTCCTCACTGGTTCCTTCACCTCCAATTGTTGTTCTCCTCATTCAGTCCTCCTCCTCACTCAATCCTCTTCCTCCTCACTCACATTTTTCTCCTCCTCACTCATTCTTCCTCCATCTCACTCAGTCCTCCACCCACATTCCACTTGCTCTCTCAATCGTCATCCTCCTTCAGTCCTCCTCCTGCTTTCAGAGGCTTCCTACTCATTCAGTACTACTCCTCACACAGTCCTGCCCTTAACCTAGTCCTCATCATCTTCACACACTCGTCCTCACAAAGTCCTCCTCTTCACTTAGTCCTCTTCATCCTCACTCACTCCTACTCTTCCTCATTTTGTTGTTCTCCTCACTCAGGACATCTCACTCAGTCCTCCTGCTCACTCAGGGTTCCTCCTCTCTTATTCCTTCACCTCATAAGTCGTACTCCTCCCTCAGCACTCCTGCTCACTAAGGTCTTCTCCACACTCAATTCCCCTTCTCCTCACTCGGTCCTCCTTTTCCTCATTCCTTCTCCTCACTTAGTACTCTTCCTCACTCAGTCTTTTCCCTCCTCGTACTTTACTCCTCCTCACTCAGTCCTGCTCACTAAGTCCTCCTCACTCAGTCCTCCTCTACCTCTCTCATTCATCTTCCTCCTCACTCAGTTCTCCTCTTTTTCACTCAGTCATTCTCAGTCACTCCTCCTCAATTAGTCATCCCCGTCAATCCGTCCTCCTCCTCATTCTGTCCTCTTCCTCATTCTGTCCTTGTCCTCTATCAGTCCTTTTCCACAATTGTATTTTTCCTCAATCAGTCCTCTTCCATCTCACTCAGTCCTCTTCCATCTCACACAGTCCTTCCTTTCACTAAATCCTCCTCCTCCTTACTCATTCCTCAACAACACTCAGTCCTTGTCTTCATCATTTAGTCCCCCTCTCTCAGTCCTATTCACTCATTCTTCCTCCTCACTCAATCTTTCCCTGACTCAGTTCACCTGCTCAGTCAGTCCTTCTCCTCACTAAGTCGTCAGTCCTCGTCCACGCAGAGTCCTTCTCAAGTAACACAGTCCTCTTCTTCACACAGTTCTTCTCTCCAGGCAGTCCTTCTCCTCACTCAGAATTCCTCAACATTCAGTCCTCTTCCTTCTCACTCATTCCTTCTTCTTTCCCAGTCCTCTTCATCACCCAGTACTTCTCCTTGTAGCTCATTTCTCCACCTCCTCACTCAGTCATCCTGCACACTCAGGCTTCCTTTGCACCCATCCTCCACTATATCATTCAGTCCTCCTCTTCCACATTCAACCCTCCTTCTCATCATTCAGTCCTCCTCCTCCACATTCAGTTCTCCTCACTCATTCCCCTTACTCAGTCCTCTCCCTCAAGCAGTCGTCCTACTCATACAGTACTCATCCACACTTAGTAATTCTTCCTGAGTCCTATACTTCCTCACTCAGTCATCCTCACTCAGTCCTCCTCCTCATACAGACCTTCCCCTCATTTATTCCTCCTACTCTCTCAGTGCTCCTCCTCCTTTCACAGTCCACTTTCTGACTTAATTGTCCTCCTCCTCACTCAATCATCTCCTCACTCATTCCTCCTCTTCACTTAGTCATTGTTTTCACTCAATCTTCCATCTCTGCCTCAGTTATCCCCTTCACTCAGTCCTCCTAGTCACACAGTCCTCCTCTTCAATTATTCCTTTTATGACTCACTCAGTCCTACCCCTTATGACTCTGTACTCATCCTCACTCAGGTATCCACACTCATTTCTCCTCCACTGATCTCAGTCCTCCTCATCATCATTCTGTCCTCCTACACCTCACTCAGTCCTCTTGAATCAGTCCTCCTCAGGCAGTCCTCTCCTTCAAGCAGTCCTTCTCCTCACACAGACCTCCTCCTCACTTAGTCCTCCTCCTTCTCATTCAGTCCTATTCCTCTTCACTCTGTGCTCTACCTGAATCAGGCCTCCCTCAGTCTGCCTCCCTCAATCCTTCTCTTCATACAGTCCTCCTACTCATTCAGTCCTCCTATTAAATCAGTACTCCTCCCCTTCACTCAGTAATCCTCCTCACAAATTCCTTCTCCTAACAAGTCCTCCTCATTCCCACTCAGTCCTCCTTACTCAGCCTTCCTCATCTTCATTCATTCATCCTCCACTTCCCACATTCCTCCTCTTCATGCAGTCCTCCTCACTTAGTCCTACTACTCACTCAATCCTCTAATTCTTCACTCAGTCCTCCTCCTCCAATCACTGTCATCCTCTTCTCTCAGTGCTCCTCATTATCACTCAGTCATCCTCCTCACACAGTTGATCTGCTCACCGAGTCTGCTTCCTCACTCAGTCTCCCAACTCCTCCTTACTTGGTCGTCTCTACCATTGTGATGTCATAATAGTATTGTGATGGCAAAAATCCACTGTGCTGTCACAAAAATATTATGATGTCAAAATACCATTGTGATTTCACAATAACATTCTGAAGCCAAAATTCCATTGTTGTTTGATAATACCACTATGATGACTTAATTACATTCTGATGTCATAATTCCATTGGGATGTCATAATTCCTTAAGATGATATAATGCCATTGTGATGTCCCAATGCAGTTGTGATATCATAAAACCATTGTGATGCCATATTTTCATTGTGATATTATAATACCATTGTGAGTTCAAAATAATACTGTGATGTCATAATTCTATTTTGATCACAGAATACCATTGTGATGTCATAATACCACTGAGTTGTCATAATTCCACTGTGTTGTCACAATCCCATTGTAAGGTCATAATTTCATTGCGATATCCTCATCCAGTCGTGATATCATGGTCCCATTCAGCTGTCATACTTCCATTTTGATGTAATAATACCATTATGATGTCATAATACAATTGTGACTTCACAACAACTTTTGATATCATAATACATTGTGATGTCATAATTCCAATGTGAATTAATAATTACATTATAAGGTCACATTCACTCTGTGATATTATTATATACTTGTGATGTCATAATGACATTGTGATGTCCTAATTCCATTATGGAATTGTGACATCATGATTACAGTGTGGGGCCACAATGATTTTATGATGTCATATTTCTATTGTGATGTCATAACAATTTGATGTCACAAAAACATTGTGATATTGTAATTCCAATGTGATGTCATTGTACAATTATTATGTCGTAATTCCATTGTGATGTTGTAATTTCTTTGTGATGTCATAATGCCATTGTGAACTCATAATTCCATGTGATGGCCGAATGTCATTATGACATCATGATTCCATTATGTTGCCATAATGGCACAATAATTTTGATGTCATTACACCATTATTATGTCATAGTGGCAGTATGATTACATAATACTCTTATGACATCATAATGGCATAGTGATCCCACAATAACGTTGTGATGTCATAATGCAGTTGTGAAGACATAATGCCATGGTCATGTTACAAAAACTGTGTGATATCATATTGCCACTTTGATGTAATAAATCCATTCTGATGTCACAATACCATTGTGATGTCATAATTCCATTGTGATGGCATGATTCCATTGTGATGTCTTAACACTGTTATGATGTCATAAATGCATTGTGATGTCACAGTGACCTTGTCATGTCATATTTCCATTGTGATGTCATAACATTTTGATGTCAGAAAAGCATTGTGATGTCACAATGCCATTATATGTCGAAAATAACATTGTGATGTCACAATTCTATTGTGATGTCATAATACATTTATGATTTCAGAGTGCCAGTATGATGTCATTATTCTGTTATGATGTCATTATCCTGTTTTGATGTCATAATCATATTGTGATGTCATAATGACATCGTGATTTCATTATGTGACCTATAATTCCTTTGTGATGCCATTTAATTGTGATGACACTTGACACTAACACATTTTCATGTCACAGTTCCATTGTGAAGTCACAATAACATTGTGATGTCATGATTCCAATGTGATGCCATATTTCACTTATGATGTCACAAATAAATTGTGATGTCTTAATGACCTTGTGATGTCACATTAAATTTGTGATGTCATTATGCCCATATGATGTTATAACGCCCAAATGTTGATGCAATATTGTTGTGATGTCATAATGTCATTGTCATATCACACTAAATTTGTGATGTCATAATGCTCCTTTGATGTCAAGAATCCATTCTAATTTCAAAATACCTGTGTGCTGTCATCATTCCCTTGTGATGTCATGCTCTTTTGTGTTGTCAAAACACCGTTTCAATATCATAAATGCACTGTGATGTTATAATGGGCTTATGATGTCATGATTCCATTGTGATGTCGTAATACAGTTATGATACCATTATAGCTTTATGATATCATAATTCCGTTGTGAATTCACAATACCTTTGTGATATCATAATATCGTTATGAAGTCATACTGCCCGCATGATTACTTAATAATTTTGTGATGTCATAACTCCATTGTGTTGCCACTATTCCATTTTGATGTAATAAGAGTATTATGGTGTCCTAATTACTTTGTGATCTAATAACATCTTTATGATGTCATAATGACAATGTGATTTTGCTATGACTTTGTGATGTCATAATTCCATTGTGATGTCAGAAGAAAAATAGTAACTTCATAATTCCATTATGATGTAATAATGCCATTCTTATGTCACAATATCATTGTGATGTCACAATTGACACTTTGATGTCACAAATACATTCTTATATCACAATCATCTTTGTGGCATAATAGTTCCATGTTATCTCATAATTCCATTATGATGTCAAAATACCACTGTGATTTCATAATACTGTTATGATGTCATAGTTCTATTGTGACAGAATAGTACTGTTATGATGTCATAATTCCACTGTGAGTTCACAATTCTTTTGCGATGTCATAATTCCGTTATGATGCCTTAATTCCGGTATGATTATATAATACTGTTATGATGTCATAATGACATTGTGATGTCACAATATCTTTGTGATGTCATAATGCCACTTTGATGTCAAAAATCCATTCTGATGTCACAATACCACTGTGATATCCCAATTGAATTGTGATGTCTTATTTACATTGTAATATCATAATACCATAGTGATGTTATTATTTCATTGTGATGTCATAATTTACTCATCCCTTCTTGTCATTCAGTCCTCCTCCTCACTCACTCCTAATCAAGACTCAGTCCTCCTCTTCCCTTAGTCTTCCTCCTCACTCAGTCCTTAACCTTCTCACTCTCTCCTGCACCTAAATCAGTCCTCTTCACTCAGTTCTAATGTAGTCCTCTCCTTAAAGCAGTCTTTTTTTTTTCTTAAAGGGATGTTCCTCATGCAGCCCTCCTCCCCACTTAGTCCTCCTCACTTAGTCCTACCCACACAGTCAGTCAAGCAGTACTCCTCCTCACAACTCTTCCTCCTTACTTAGTTCTCCTCCACCTCACTCACTCCTCCTCCTCACACAGTCCACCTCACTCCTCCTAGCATTCAGTCTTCCTCATCACACACTTTTCCTCCTCCTCTCTCTGTCCTCCTCTGCACTCAATTCCTCCTCCTAAAGCAGTCCACACCTCCAGCATTTTGTCCACCTTCTCAATCATTTCTCCAATTTATTCAGTCCTCCTTCTCACTCATTCCTCCTCCACATTCAGTCCTCTTCTACTTTCAAAGTCCTCCTACTCATTCAATCCTCATCCTCCTCCTTACACAGTCCTCCTGAGACTCACACAGTCATCTATCTCACTGACTCCCTCTCCTCAGGAGTCCTCCTTTCCATTTAGTCCTCCACCTCCTGACTCAGTCCTACTCTTCCTCAATCTGTCCTGCTCCTCATTCTGTCCTCCACACTCAGTTCTCTTCACTCAGTCCTACTCACACAGTCCTCTTCTTCAATAAGTCCTCCTCTTCACTAAGTCCTCCTCATCCACTCCTCCTTACCAACTCTTCTCCTTCAAGCAGTACTTCTTCCCACACAGTCGTCCTGCTTACTTAGTCCTCCTCCTTGTCCTCCTCCTACTCCTCTTCCTCACTCGGTTCTACTCTTCCTCATTCTTTTGACTTTTTTGTTGGGAACTAAGCCCTGGGACCCTTCATAAGGGCCTGGCCTGCCAGATAAGCACCGGACGCCAGCAGGCCATAGTTTCTTACGACCCATTGTTCCTGAAACTGTTTGCTTAGGGACATATCCGTGACCACAGAAGTTATCTTTGGGCCTTGTAACTCTTTAACCCACCTTATTAGTCTTGGCAACTTCCCACCTCCCAACCAAGAGCCTTGGTCTTTTTCTACTACTACTCCCCTTTTCTCCCCCCTCTCCCCTGCCCTGCCAGAGCCGTGGTTTAAAAGAAATACCAAAGCTCAATAAAGCTGACACTTGACCAGCAACTGTCTGCTTGTGTCCTTTCTCTCTCTCGCCCATCTTTTTCAGGATTGACCCCCTTCGACCCCATGAATAACTAGGTCCCGCGGGTCGGGGCACTTTTTCACTCAGGTCAACTCCTCATTCAGTCATCTTCCACACTGAGTCCTCCTCTTCACTCAATTTTCCTCCTCTTCACTCATTTGTCCTATACCTCAATCAGTCCTCCTGACCACTCAGTCCTCCTCCATACACAGAACTCCTCCTCCATTATTCCTCTTCCTCTTCACTTGTTGGTAGCCCTTCTCACGCTATACTCCTCCTCACTCTGTCCTCCCACTCTGTCATCCCTAAAACGCTCTCCTCCTCCCACAATCCTCCTCCTCTCTCATTCCACCTCCTCATCACTTATTCTCCTTCCTTCTCACAGTTTACCTCCTCATTAAACCCTTCTCCTCATTCAGATCTCCTCAGTCTTTCCTCCTCCTCTTTCAGTCCTCCTCCCCATCACTCAGTCTTTGTCCACCTCAGTCAGTTCTCTTCAATCTGTCCTTCATACACAGTCCACTCCTTCAAGCAGTCTACCTTCTAATACAGTCCTCTTTCTCACTTAGTCCTCCTCCAAACTCAGTATTCCTCACTTAGTCCTTCTATTCCCATAATCCTCCTGGTCATTTAGTCTGCCCACTCATTCAGTCGTCCTTCTGTTCACTGATTCCTCCTCCTCACAATTTCTTCCTCCTTAGACATTCCTCCTCATTCTCACTCAGTCCTCTTCCTCCTCACTCAATGCTCCTTTTCCTCACTCTGTCCGTCTCCCACAGTCCTCCTCACTCGGTTCTTCACCTCAAATGTTCCTCCTCCTCATTCAGTCCTCCTTCTCACTCATTCCTCCTCCTGTTTACTTAGTCCTCCTCCTCCATAAATACTCCCATTAACTCATTCTCACTCCATCAAACTCCTCTTTGCACATTCCTCCTCAATCTCACTCAGTCCTCCTCCTCACACAGACCTCCACATCTTCATTAAGTACTCCTCCTCACTCAGACCTCCACATCCTCATTATTAAGTACTCCTCCTTACTCAGTTGTCCTCCTCACTCAATTCTTCTCCTAACAGAGTGCTCCTCAACACTCACTCATACTCCTCCTGACTCAGTCCTCCTTCTTCCTCACTAAGTCCTCCTCATTCAGTCCTCCATACACAGTCCTTCCCTTCAATTACTCCTCAGCTTCACACAAACTTCCTCTTCCTCTCTCAGTCCTCCTCCTCACTCATTCTTCCTCCTTACTCATTCCTGCTTTTCCTCACGTAGTCCCACTTCTCACTAATTCCTTCTCCTCCTCACTCAGTCCTCCTCCTAGCTTAGTCTCTCTTTTCACTCAATCTTCCACTTTCTCACTCAGTCCTCTGTCTCACTTAGTCCTCCTACTCACCCAGTAATCCTCCTCCTCACTCAGTCCCCCTCCCTTTCACTCAGTCCTTCTCTTCACTGTGGTCTCCTCACCCACTCCTCATCCTCACATAGTCTTCTTTCTCACTCAGTCCTCTTTTCACTGAGTCTTCCTCTTCACACAATACTCCTCCTAACTCATTCCTCCTCCTTTTCACTCAATAATCCTCCTCTCTCAGTCTTCCTCCTCACATATTCCTGTTCCTCTCTTAATCCCCTTCATCCTCGTCACTCAATCACTCTGCTCACTTATTCCTCCTTCACACTCACCCTTGCCCCTCCTCACTCAATCATCTTCCTCACTTTGTCTTCCTCCTCACTCAGTCTTCCTTTTCACTTTGTCCTCTTCCTCTTAACTCAGTCCTACTACTCACTAATTCCTCCTCTTTTCTCAGGCCACCTCCTCACTCATTATTCCTCCTCACTCTGTCCTCTTCCTCATTCCGTCCTCCTTCATACCCATTACTTCTCTTCTCCCAGTCTTTCTTCTTCTAAGTCAGTCCTCCTCACTCAGTACAATCCACCAATCTGGCATCCTCCTCACAGTTTCCCTCCTTCCCCATAAAAATTCCAACCTCTCACACAGTGCTCCTCCCCGCTCAGTCTTCCACATCTTACTCTTTCTTGCTCCAAAATCAGTCCTCCAAATCCAGTCTGCTTCCTCACTCTATCCTCCACCCACTTTGTCCTCCCTCTCACTCAGCCTTCCTCCTCCTCACTAAATCCTGCTGGCACCCTCATGTCTCCTCCTCACTCAATCCTCACCCTCACTCAGTCCTCCTCATACATCAATACTCCTCCTTCTCAATTAATCCTCTAGCTCACTCAGTCCTGTTCATCACAATTTCCTCCTCAGTCCTCCTTCTCTGTCCTCCACAATGTCTTCCTCCTTGTGTCCTCTCCCTCAAGCAGTCCTCCTCCTCACACAGTCATTCTTCTCACTTAGCCCTCCTCCTCACTCAGTCCTACTCATTCTCACTCAGTCCTCCTCCTCACACAGTCCTCCTACTTACTCACTCTACCTTTCCTTCACTCATTTCCACTCTACTTCACTCAGTCCACCTCACACAGTCCTACTCATTAAGTGTTACTCCTCATCAGTAGTCCTCATCATCATTTAGTCCTCCTCCTCACTAAGACCTTCTCATTACTCAGTCCTCCTCCTCACTTAGTCCTCATCACTGAGTCCTCTCCCTCATTTAGTCTTCCACATCACCAATTCCTACTCCTCCTCCATCATTCCTCCTCCTCCGCACATAGTCCTCCTCCAAACTCAGGCCTCCTCTTCATCTATTCTTCCTTCTCCTAACCCAGTCCTCCTCAGCTAGTCCTTCTCAATATGTCCTACATATCAATCAGTCCTCCTCCTCACAAAGTACTCCTCCTCACTCGGTCATTCCCCTCCTCACTTATTCTCTCTTTTCACTCAATCTTCCACTTTCTCTTTCAGTCCTCCATCTCACTGAGTCCTCCTCATCACACAGTAATCCTCCTCCACACTCAGTCCTTCCCACTCATTCCTCTTCCCCCTAACTCAGCCCTCCTCCTCACTATGGCCTCCTCACTCACTCCTCATCCTCACATATTCTTCTCACTCACTCAGTCTTCCTTTTCACTGAGTCCTCCTCCTCACACAATACTCCTCCTAACCCAGTTCTCCTCAATATGTCCTACATATCAATCAGCCCTCCTCCTCACAAAGTCCTCCTCCTCACTAAGTCCTTAACCTCCACACTCAGTTCTACCCCCACTCACTCAGTCTAGCTCCTCACTCAGTGCTTCTCTTCACACAGTTCTCTTCCTCATTCAGTCCTCTAACTCACTTAGCCTTCCTCCTCCTCACTCAGTCTTCTCCACCTAATTCAATCCTCTGCAATCAGGCCCTCTTCACTCAATCTTTCTCCTCACTCAGTCTCCTCCTTTTTCAGTTCACCTCCTTACTCAGTCCTCCACCCTCCACCTTCTCAGTCAGTCCTCCTCCTCAGTCTGTCCTCTTCCTCCTTACTGAATACTCCTACTACTCCAACCTCCTCTCCATATCCCAGTCATCCTCCTCACCCATTCCTCCTCCTCACTCAGTCCTCCTCTTCCTCACTCAATCTTCCTCATTCTCACTCATTTTTCCTCCTCCCTGCTCAGTCCTCCTCCTCACTAATCCACCTCTTTGTCACTCAATCCTCCTCCTCACTCAAACCTCTTCCTCCTCACTCACTTTTCCTCCTCCTCACTCATTCCTCCTCCATCTCAATCAGTCCTCCTCTTTCCACATTCAACCTGCTCACTCAATCCTCATCCTCACTCAGCCCTCTTCCTGCTTTCAGAGTCTTCCTACTCATTCAGTCCTTCTGCTCACACAGTATTACCCTTAACCTAGTCCTCATCATCTTCACTCACTCCTCCTCACAAAGTCCTCCTCTTCACTTAGTCCTCTTCATCCTCACTCAGTCCTACTCTTCCTCATTTCATTGTCCTCCTCATTCAGGACATCTCACTCAGTCCTCCTCCTCACACAGTCCTCCTCCTCTCTTAGTACTCCTCCTCATCAGTGGTCCTCCTCACTCAGCACTCCTGCTCACTAAGTTCTTTTCCACATTCATTCCCTCTTCTCCTCACTCGGTCTTCTTTTTCCTCATTCCTTCTCCTTACTTAGTACTCCTCCTCATTTAGTCTATCCCCTCCTCACACTGTACTCCTCCTCACTCAGTCTTCCTCCTCTCTTATTGCTTCTCCTCATAAGTCATCCTGCTCACTCAGCACTCCTGCTCACTAAGTTCTTCTCCACACTCATTCCCCCTTCTCCTCACTCGGTCCTCCTTTTCCTCATTCCTTCTCCTCACTTAGTACTCTTCCTCACTCAGTCTATCCCCTCCTCATAATGTACTCCTCCTCACTCAGTCCCACTCACTGAGTCCTCCTCACTCAGTCCTCCTCTACCTCTCTCATTCCTCCTCTTCCTCATTCAGTTCTCCTCTTTTTCACTCAGTCATTCGCAGTCAGTCCTCCTCAATTAGTCATCCCCGTCAATCCGTCCTCTTCCTCATTCTGTCCTCTTCCTCATTCTGTCCTCGTCCTCAATCAGTCCTTTTCCACACTTGTATTTGTCCTCAATCAGTCCTCCTCCATCTCACACAGTCCTTCCTTTCACCAAATCCTTCTCCTCCTGACTCATTCCTCAACAGCACTCCGTCCTCCTCTTCTTCATTTAGACCTCCTCTCTCAGTCCTAAAAAAAAAGCTCACGGATTCTGCTTTCTATCTCAGTCTCCCAACTCCTACTCACTTGGTCGTCTCTACCATTGTGATGCCATGATACTATTGTGATGGAAAAAACCATTGTGCTGTCACAATAATATTGTGATGTCAAAATACCATTGTGATTTCACAATAACATTCTGAGGCCAAAATTCCATTGTGCTGTCATAATGCCATTTTTATTTAATAATTCCACTATGATGACATAATTGCATTGTGATATCATAATTCCATTATGTTGTCATAACATGGTGATGTCATAATACAATTTTGAAGAAATAATACCATTGTGATGTCACAATTTTTGTGATATCAGCATGCCAATCTGATGTCATAAACCCATCCTGATATCACAATACCATTGTGATGTCATAATTCCATTTAGTTGGCATGATTCCATTGTGATGTCATAACATGGTTATGATGTCATAAATGCATTGTGATGTCACAGTAACCTTGTAATGTCATATTTCCATTGGGATATCATAATATTTTGATGTCACAAAAGCATTGTGATGTCACAATGCAATTTTATGTGGAAAATAACATAGTGATGTCACAATTCCATTGTGATGTCATAATACATTTATGATTTCAGAGTGCCAGTATGATGTCATTATCGTGTTATAATGTCATTATCGTGTTATGATGTCATAATCATATTGTGATGTCATAATGACATCGTGATATCATTATGTGACATATAATTCCTTTGTGATGTCATTCAATTTTGATGACAATTACACATTTTCATGTCACAGTTCCATTGTGAAGTCACAGTAACATTGTGATGTCATGATTCCAATGTGATGCCATAATTCAATTATGATGTCATAAATAAATTGTGATGCCAAAATGACCTTGTGATGTCACATTGACTTTGTGATTTCATTATGCCCTTATGATGTCATAACGCCATAATGATGATGTAATTCTGTTATGATGTCGTAATGTCGTTGTGATGTCACACTAAATTTGTGATGTCATAAAGCTCCTTTGATGTCACGAATCCATTCTAATATCAAAATACCTTTGTGATATCATCATTCCGTTGTGATGTCATGCTTCCTTTGTGTTGTCAAAACACTGTTTTGATATCATAAATGCACTGTGATGTTATGATGGTGTTGTGATGCCGTGATTCCTTTGTGATGTCGTCATACCGTTATGATGCCATTATAGCTTTATGATATCATAATTCCATTGTGAATTCACAATACTTTTGTGATGTCGAACTATCGTTATGATTTCATACTGCCCACATGATTACTTAATAATTTTGTGATGTCATAGCTCGATTGTGTTGTCGTTATTCCATTGTGATTTTAAAAACAGTATTATGGTGTCATAATTACTTTGTGATGTCATAACACCTTTATGATGTCATAATGACAATGCGATGTTGTTATGACGTTGTGATGTAATAATTTCATTGTGACTTTAATAGCATTGTGATGTCAAAATATCATTGTGATGCCATAAAAGCATTTTGACGTCATCATGACACCGTGATGTCATGATTCCATTGTCATGGCACAAGAAAAATAGTAACTTCATATTTCCTTTTTGATGTCACAAATCCATTCATATATCACAATATCATTGTGATATCATAATTCCTTTGTGGTCGCATAATTCCATTAGGATGTCAAAATACCACTGTGATTTCATAATACTGTTATGATGTCATAATTCTATTGTGACAGCATAGTACTGTTATGATATCGTGATTCAATTGTGAGTTCATAATATCTCTGTGATGTCATAATCCCATTATGATGCCATAATTCTGGTATGATTACACAATTCTATTATGATGTCATAAGACATTGTGATGTCACAATATCTTTCTGATGTCATAATGCCACTTGGACGTCATAAATCCATTCTGATGTCACAATACCATTTACATTGAAATATCATAATACCATTGTGATGTGATAATTCCATTATGATGTCATAATTTACTCATTCCTTCTTGTCATTCAGTTCTCCTCCTCCCTCCTATTCAAAACTCAGTCTTCTTCTTCCCTTAATCCTCCTCACTCACTTCTTAACCTTCTCACTCCGCACTCTCTCCTCTTCTATTAGTCCTTCTCAGCCAAACGAACCTCATCATGACACAGTCACCCTCCTCCTCTCTCTGTTCTCCTCCTCACTCATAACTCCTCTTAAGCTAGTCCACCTCTGCCACACTTTGTCCACCTTCTCACTCATTCTTCCAATTCATGCAGTCCTCCTTCTTACTCATTCTTCCTCCTCAATCATTTATCCTCCCCACTCAGTTCTCTTCCTTCATATTCAATTCTCCTCCTGAATCATTCATACTCCTACTGAGAGAAGTCCTATTTCACATTCATTTTTCCTCCTAATTACTCATTCCTTTTAACTGCACTCTGTTGTCCTCAATTAGTCCTTCTAATTCAGTCCTGCATCCAAACAATCCTCCTCATGACACATTCACCCTCCTCCTCTCTCTTTCCTCCTCCTCACTGATTCCCCCTCTTCAATTAGTCCAACTCACTTAATCCTTCTCACTCAGTCCTCCCACTCAATCTGTCCTCTTCACACTATCTGCCTGCTCCACTCTCAGTCCTCTTCTTCTCTCATTACTCCTCCTCTCATATTCTTCCTTCTCACTCATTTCTCCTGCTCACTCAGTCTTCTTTACTCTGTCCTCCTCACTCAGTATTCCGTGTTAAGCAGCATTCTTAGTCACCAAGTCCTCCTTTCAGTGAGTGTTCCTAATCACACATTCCATCTTGTCATTCAATTCTCCTCCTCACTCCTACTCGAAACTCAGTCCTCTTCTTCCCTTAATCCTCCTCACTCAATCCTTAACCTTCTCACTCTCTCATGTTCCTAAATCAGTCCTCTTCACTCAGTTCTTATGCAGTCCTCTCATTAAAGCAGTCTTTCTTTTCTCAAAGGGCTCTTCCTCATGCAGCCCTCCTCCTCACTTAGTCTTCCTCATTCAGTCCTCCTCAGACAGTTTCTCCAGTCGTACTCCTCCTCACAACTCTTCCTCCTCACTTAGTTCTCCTCCACCTCACTCACTCCTCCTCCTCACAGAGTCCACCTCAATCCTCCTAGCATTCAATCAGCCTTCCTCATCACACACTTTTCCTCCTCCTCTCTCTGTCTTCCTCCTCACTCATTCCTCCTCTTAAACTAGACCAAATAACCCTTACTTTGTCCATTTTCTCACTCATTCCCCCAATTCATTCAGTCCTCTTTGTCACTCAATTCTTCCTCCTCACTCATTCATGCTCCTACTCAGTGAAGTCCTAATTCTTATTTATTTCTCCTTCTAATTACTCATTCCTTCACTCTGCACTATGTTGTCCTCAATTAGTCCTTCTCATTCAGTCCTCCATCCAAACAATCCTCCTCATGACAGTCACCCACCTCCTCACTGATTCCCCCACTTCAATTAGTCCAACTCACTTAATCCTTCTGACTCAGTCCTCCCAATCAATCTGTCCTCTTCTTCACACTATCCTCGTGCTCCACTCTCAGTCCTCTTCTGTGGAGAGCCCGGGTTTGGTTGCCTTGGCGCTGGCTTCTGCCCAACTAAACTGGTAAACAAGTCCTAGAGCACATGACCGTTATGACCATTATGACTGTTGGGCAACTGTCATCACGAGCCCAGCCTGGGGCATCATATGGGGTGATGGGTGAGCAGCCAATCAGAGGATGATACGTCATCTCACATCACTCTGGTGCGAGCAGGGCTTATATAAACAGCGCCAATTCGGAGCTTGGGGTCTTCCTCCTATCATCGTTTGACTGCAATAAAGCTTTCTGCAGAAGGATCCTGTTGTCCGCATGCGTTCTTGCTGGCGAGACGAACACGTGGCTCGCAACATTTGGTGCCGAAACCCGGGACGCCGGAAGCCTGCATTCACCAGTGTAGAGGAGACCCCGTTCGCGGGGAGGATTCAGAACTGCAGCAGCGAGATAAGTTCTGAGAGGCATGTTTGGTCTTGATTTATCTCATCTTTCACTTCAGCTAGCAGAAGCCTTTCTTGCTTTCTCTGTTGTGACCGTTGCCCTTGTCCTCTTTCTTTTGGTTTCGTACAAGCTTAAGGGTGACCTCGAAAGAAAAGAGATTAACGGAAAGCTAAGAGTAGGCACTAAGGGAGTGTTAGAGGAGATACAAGACAGCATGTCAGAAACAGAACGTGACAAAAGATTAGGGGCCCCAATGGATAGAAATAAAGACATCTCTAAGAAAAAAAGGCCCTTCTGAGGATGTTAAAGCCGCAGGAGCGAGAGATTAGGGAAAGAATGCCCTGGGAGAGAAATATGATAAGGAGAAGAAAAAATCTAAAAAGGAGCCTCTCTATCCGACAAAAAAAAACTAGAGGCTTTAGAAATTGGCAATTATGAGTCGGAGGAGTTAAGTCCCTCCGAGGGGTCAGAGGAAGAAGCAGCTCGCTATGAGGAAGAACGATCCCACCCAGATGAGCAGCCATTACTGTTGTATCAGAAGCAAAGTAGTATGAGGAACAGGAAGGGTGCACTTTCTCAGTCGGCCGCTCCCGTTGTCACTAGTGCTCCTCCACCCTACACCGGGAGGCACTGTCCTGATTCCTTCTTTTCAACAAAATATAGACACAAAATTTTTCAGACTTTTCCAGTATTTGAAGATATGGAGGGAGGCCATGTCCACGTACCTGTAGAATACCCTTTAGGCAAGGAACTGGCAGAGTCAGTTAATAAGTACGGGGTGGATGCTAATTTTACAATTATGCAGCTTGAGAGGCTAGGCTCTACAGCAATGACCCCAAATGATTGGCAGACTGTAATTAAAGCTGCCCTCCCTAATATGGGAGTGTATTTAGAATGGAAAGCCTAATGGCATGATGCCTGTCAATCCCAAGCTAGGGCTAATGCTAATGCAGAAGACAATCAACGACGCTGGACATTTGAGCTACTAACAGGACAAGGTCCACATGTTCAACAACAGACAGATTATGATTGGGGAGCGTACAGCCAAATATCTGCTGCTGCAATTAAAGCATGGAAGGCCCTTTCAAAGAAGGGCGGGACTGAGAGCCATTTAACAAAAATTATCCAGGGTCCTCAGGAGTCATTCCCAGAATTTGTGGCCAGAATGACAGACGCAGCAGGCAGAATATTTGGAGACCCGGAAAGGGTCCGACCAATGAAAGAGCAACTGGTGTATGAGAATGCTTCACCAGAATGCAAGGCAGTCATTATCCCCAGAAAGAGCAAAGGACTGACCGAATGGATAAAAGTTTGCCGAGGACTTGGATGCCCACTTACCAACGCCGGCCTGGCGGCAAACATATTACCAAACAATAACCACCCAAGTTCTGGAAATAATAAAGTTTGTTTTAATTGTGGCAAAATGGGTCATTTAAAAAGAGACTGTCGTATGTCTGCGCAAAAGAAAGTTCCTGGACTTTGCCCTAAGTGTAGAAAAGGCAATCACTGGGCTAATGAATGCCGCTCAGTCAGAGATATTCAGGGAGAACTTATACAGCACGACACCCCCTCTGAGGAGAGAGATAAAAATGTTCCAAAAAATGGACTTCAGGGCCCCAGATCTCAGGGCCCCAAAAGATATGGGACACAGGCAGACAACGGGAGGGGTTATCCAGCTGTAGAGCAACAAGAGGATCAGCAGGGTTGGACCTCCGTTCCACCTCTCAATTCTTATTAATGCCACACATGGGGGTGCAACCTGTCCCAGTGGAGTTTGAAGGCCCCCTGCCTGAAGGAAGTGTCGGTCTTATTTTGGGTCGCTCCTCTCTCACTCTAAAAGGACTTATGGTCCATCCTGGAGTATTAGATCAAGATTTTACGGGGCAGCTCCAGGTGCTTTGTTCCTGCCCTCAAGGCGTATTTTCTATTTCTCCTGGAGATAGGATTGCTCAATTGGTCCTCCTCCCAAGCCTTCATGATTGCTTTCCATTTACTGAAACATCAAGGGGTGCAAGAGGGCTTGGTTCCACAGGAACAGAATTTGCTCATTTGGTAGTTGATCTTAAAACTAGACCTACTCTACAATTACAGATAGAAGGGAAAAGTTTTACTGGTATTTTGGACACAGGGGCTGATAAAAGCATTATCTCTTCCACCTGGTGGCCTAAGGCGTGGCCTGTTACACAATCATCCCACTCCTTACAAGGGTTGGGATATGAGGCCAGCCCTGCGATTAGTTCACGTTCTTTGATGTGGCAGGCACCAGAAGGTCAAACAGGAAGCTTCATACCATATGTTCTTCCTCTCCCTGTCAATCTCTGGGGAAGAGATATTTTGCAGGATTTAAGATTAGCATTGACCAATGAGTATTCGCAACAAGCGGTTGATATAATGAAAAGAATGGGTTATAAGGAAGGAAAAGGCCTTGGTAAACAGGAACAAGGGAGATTACACCTGATTTCACAGGAAAGTAATACAGGGAAACAAGGCTTGGGTTTTCATTAACTGCCATTGAGGGTTCCATTCCCATATCTTGGCTCACAGAGGAGGCCGTATGGGTTCCTCAATGGCCCCTTTCCTCTGAAAAGCTGGAAGCCGCTACAAGGCTGGTTAAAGAACAGGTACAGCTTGGTCATTTGGAACCATCTACTTCCACCTGGAACACACCTATTTTTGTTATTAAAAAGAAGTCTGGAAAATGGAGACTTCTTCATGATTTAAGGGCCATTAATGCACAGATGCGGCTCTTTGGCTCTGTTCAGCGAGCCCTACCTTTACTTTCTGCTTTCCCTAAACAATGGAGAGTCATAATTATAGATATCAAGGATTGCTTCTTCTCCGTTCCTCTGTGCCCACAAGACAGACAGAGATTTGCCTTTACCCTACCTGCTGTTAATCACCATGAGCCAGACAAAAGATATCAATGGAGAGTTTTACCTCAAGGCATGGCTAATAGCCCCACCATGTGTCAATTGTATGTGCAGATGGATCTTGAACCAGTTAGACAGCAATTTCCTTCCTTGTTGCTGATTCATTATATAGATGATATTCTCTTGTGCCATGAGGAGTTAGCCATTTTGCAAGATGCGTATCCTTTTTTGCAAAAAACCCTGCAGCAATGGGGATTGCATATTGCCACTGAAAAGGTCCAGATTTCTGCGGTAGGTTCCTTTTTGGGAACGGTCATTTACCCGGACAAAATAGTTCCTCAAAAAATAGAAATTCACAGGGACCATTTGCATACCTTAAATGATTTTCAAAAATTATTAGGTGATATAAATTGGCTTAGGCCGTTTTTAAAGATTCCTTCGGCTGAATTAAAACCCCTATTTGATATTTTGGAAGGGGATGCTCATATTTCTTAACACAGAGCCTTAACACCGGCTGCAAGCCGCGCCCTGAAAGTGGTAGAAAACGCTTTACAAGATGCCCAATTAAAACATGTAGATAAAACTAAGACCTTTGACCTGTGTGTTATTAAAACTAAACATTTATCAACTGCTGTATTACGGCAAGATGGACCCTTATTGTGGGTTCATCCCAATGCTTCTCCTGCAAAAATTATTGAATGGTATCCAGATGCAGTTGCTCAACTTGCACTACGAGGGTTAAAAGCCGCCATTAAACACTTTGGGAAGGAGCCAAAGTTCTTAATAGTGCCTTATACAGCTCATGAGGTTCAGGTATTGAATGCTACCTCTGATACTTGGGCGGTACTAGTTACCTCCTTTAGTGGCTTGATTGATAATCATTACCCTCGACACCCTGTTTTGCAATTTGCTTTAACTCAAGAGGTAGTCTTCCCGCATGTAACGTCCCAGAAACCACTTCGGGATGGACTGGTAGTTTATACAGATGGGTCAAAAACAGGAGTAGGAGCTTATGTGGTTAATAATAAAGTTGTTTCTAAGCAATATCATGAGACTTTGCCTCAAATTGTGGAATGTTTAGTAGTGTTAGAAGTTTTGACAAAATTTCCAGGTCCTTTAAATATTGTTTCTGATTCTAGTTATGTGGTAAATGCAACCAAACTTTTAGATGCTGCTGGATTGATCAAGGCATCTAGCAAGCTTACAAAAATTTTTCAAAAAATTCAGTTTGCCTTAATTATCAGAAAATCCCCTGTTTTTATTACACATATTAGGGCTCACTCAGGTCTACCGGGACCCATGTCCCATGGAAATGACCTGGCAGATGGAGCCACAAAGATGATTGCATTTGCCCTCTTCTCAAATTTGGAATTGGCTAAAGAGTTTCATAAGAAATTTCATGTGACAGCTGAAACACTGTGTCATCGATTTGACATAACTAGAAAGGAAGCTAAAATTGTCAAAATTGTTGTCAGTTCTTACCTATGCCTCATGTTGGGATTAATCCCAGAGGAATCCGTCTGCTACAAGTGTGGCAGATGGATCTTACTCACATTTCATCTTTTGGTAAACTTCAATGTTTACATGTTTCCATTGATACTTGCTCTGGAGTTATGTTTGTTTCTCCCCTGACTGGAGAAAAGGCAGCCCATGTTATTCAACATTGCCTGGAGGCATGGAGTGCCTGGGGAAAGCCCAAAATTCTAAAAACTGACAATGGGCCAGCCTATACTTCTCAGAAATTTGGACAGTTTTGTCATCAAATGGGAGTGACCCACCTAACGGGTCTCCCATATAACCCTCAGGGACAGGGTATTATTGAACGTGCTCATCGCACTCTAAAATCCTACTTAATAAAACAAAAAGGGGGAGTCGAGGAGGCTCTGCCCTCAGCGCCACAAGTGACTGTTTCCTTGGCACTCTTTACTCTCAATTTTTTAAATTTGGAAAGTCAGGGCCACTCGGTGGCTGATCGCCACTGCTTAGAGCCTGGTAGGCCTAAGGAAATGGTCAAATGGAAGGATGTCTTGACTGGTCAATGGAAAGGCCCAGATCCTATCTTAATAAGATCCAGGGGAGCTGTCTGTGTTTTCCCACAGGAAGAAAACAATCCATTCTGGGTACCAGAGCGCCTCACGCGAAAGCTCGCGGCAGCTGAAGATGATATTTCAACGAATATACCTGCAACTACTTGAAGAGCTAAGGGCAGTGGCGGTGACCATTAATTCTACTTGAGTGGATTTATCGCTCACAGATGGCTTATTATCCTGGGTTTCTTCCGCCTTTTCTTATTAAGGAATGGGTGGGCGTTGGGATGTTTGGCGCTGCCCTGTGCTGTGGTTTAATATTTGTCCTCTGGTTGTTCTGCAAACTCAAAACCCAACAAAAACATGACAAGGTGGTGATCATACAGGCGCTAGCCGCTCTGGAGCAAGACACCTCCCCTGATATTTGGTTATCCATGCTGAAAAATTAATGTTTGACAAGGTTGCTTCTGTCTTTGCAGGCACATGCCACAATCTGGATTTACAGCCCTTGCACTCCCTGGGGATCTGTTTCCCATTGCACGGGGATGGGTGTAAATCACAATTTTTCTCTTGCCAAACGATCTGGAAAGTCAGTGACGGAAGAGTGCAAATAAGTCTTCACCGACCTAAGACAGGACAGCCTCACAGTGAAGAGGTTGCTCCAATGACCGGCAACAGCTGAAGCATTGCCTTCCACCAGGCTCAGACGTTGGCTTTCTGGCATAATGCTGTATTGACAGTAGGAAGCTTACTGTTCAAACAAAATAAAAAAGGGCGAGATTTGGAGAGCCAGGGTTTGGTGCCATGGTGCTGGGTTCTGCCCTTCTAAACTGGTAAACAACTCCTAGAGCGCATGACCGTTATGACCTTTATGACCTTTGGGCAACTGTCATCACGAGCCCAGCCTGGGGCGTCATATGGGGTGATGGGTGAGCAGCCAATCAGGGGATGATACGTCATCTCACACCACTCTGGTGCGAGTAGGGCTTATATAAACAGCGGCAATTCGGGGCTCGGGGTCTTCCTCCTATCATCATTTGACTGCAATAAAGCTTGCTGTAGAAGGATCCTGTTGTCCGCGTGCATTCTTGCTGGTGAGACGAACATGCTGCTCACAACACTCTTATTCTCTCAATCCTTGTCCTCTCATACTCTTCCTTCTCACTCATTTCTCCTGCTCACTCAGTCTTCTTTACTCTGTCCTCCTCACTCAGTATTCTGTGTTAAGCAGCATTCTTAGTCACTAAGTCCTCCTTTCAGTGAGTGTTCCTAATCACACATTCCTACTCCTAACACGGTCCTCCTCTTTCTCACTCAATCCTCATCCCCACTCAGTCCTCTTCCATCTTTCAAAGTCCTCCTACTCATTCAATCCTCATCCTCCTCCTTATATTGTCCTCCTGAGACTCACATAGTCCTCCTTCTGACTGACTCCCTCTCCTCAGGAGTCCTCCTTTCCATTTAGTCCTCCAACTTCTGACTCAGTCCTACTCCTCCTCAATCTGTCCTGCTCCTCATTCTGTCCTCCACACTCAGTTCTCTTCACTCAGTCCTACTCACACAGTCCTCTGCTTCAATAAGTCCTCCTCTTCACTAAGTCCTCATCAATTACTCCTCCTTAATCATTCTTCTCTATCAAGCAGTACTTCTTCCCACACAGTCCTCCTCCTTACTTAGTCCTCTTCCTCCTCACTCAGTCGTACTCTTCCTCATTGTGTTGACTTTTTCACTCAGGACAATTCCTCACTCAGTCATCTTACACACTGAGTCCTCCTTCTAACTCAATTTTCCTCCTCTTCACTCATTCGTCCCCTACCTCACTCAGTCCTCCTCCTTTCAGTCCTACTCCTCATTCAGTCCTGCTCAACTCATTCCTCCTCCATCTCACTCAGTCCTCCTGACCACTCAGTCCTCCTCCATACACAGACCTCCTCCTCCATTATTCCTCTTCCTCTTCACTCAGTGCTAACCCTTCTCACTTTATGCTCCTCCTCACTCTGTCCTTCTCACTCAGTCCTCCCACTCAGTCTTCCCCAAAAAGCTCTCCTCCTCCCACAGTCCTCCTTCTCTCTCATTCCACCTCCTCATCACTCATTCTCCTTCCTTCTCACTGTTTACCTCCTCATTCAATCCTTCTCCTCACTCAGATCTCCTCAGTATTTCCTCCTTTTATTTCAGTCCTCCTCCCCATCACTCAGTCTTCCTCCACCACACTCAGTTCTCTTCAATATATCCTCCATACACAATCCACTCCTTTTATCAGTTTTCCTTCTAATACAATCCTCTTTCTCACTTAGTCCTCCTCCACACTCAGTACTCCTCACTTAGTTCTTCTGTTCCCATAGTCCTCCTGCTCATTTAGTCTGCCCACTCATTCAATCATCCTCCTATTCACTGAGTCCTCCTCCTCACAATTTCATCCTCCTTACACATTCCTTCTCATTCTCATTCAGTCCTCCTCCTCACTCATGCTCCTCTTCCTCACTCTGTCCTTCTCCCTCAGTCCTCCTCACTGGGTCCTTCACCTCCAATTGTCGTTCTCCTCATTCAGTCCTCCTCCTCACTCAATCCTCTTCCTCCTCACTCACATTTTTCTCCTCCTCACTCATTCTTCCTCAATCTCACTCAGTCCTCCTCCCACATTCCACTTGCTCTCTCAATCGTCATCCTCATTCAGTCCTCCTCCTTCTTTCAGAGTCTTCCTACTCATTCAGTACTCCTCCTCACACAGTCCTGCCCTCATGTAGTCCTCATCATCTTCACTCACTCCTCCTCAAAACTTCCTCCTCTTCACTTAGTTCTCTTCATCCTCACTCACTCCTACTCTTCCACATTTCATTGTTCTCCTCACTCAGGACACCTCACTCAGTCCTCCTCCTCACTCAGTCTTCCTCCTCTCTTATTCCTTCTCCTCATAAGTCATCCTGCTCACTCAGCACTCCTGCTCAGTAAGTTCTTCTCCACATTCATTCCCCCTTCTCCTCACTCGGTCCTCCTTTTCCTCATTCCTTCTCCTCACTTAGTACTCTTCCTCACTCAGTCTATCCCCTCCTCATAATGTACTCCTCCTCACTCAGTCCCACTCACTGAGTCCTTCTCACTCAATCCTCCTCTACCTCTCTCATTCCTCTACCTCCTCATTCAGTTCTCCTCTTCTTCATTCAGTCATTCTCAGTCAGTCCTCCTCAATTAGTCATCCCCGTCAATCTGTCCTCCTCCTCATTCTGTCTGCTTCCTCATTCTGTCCTCGTGCTCAATCAGTCCTTTTCCACACTTGTATTTGTCCTCAATCAGTCCTTCTCCATCTCACACAGTCCTTCCTTTCACCAAATCCTCCTCCTGACTCAATCCTCATCAACACTCACTCCTCCTCATCTTCATTTAGTCCTCCTCTCTCAGTCCTATTCACTCATTCTTCCTTCTCACTCAATCTTTCTCCTGACTCAGTTCACCTGCTCAGACAGTCCTCCTCCTCACTAAGTCGTCCTACTCACTCATTCCTCTGCCTCCTCACTCAGTCCTCATCCACACACAGTCTTTCTCAACTAACACAGTCCTCTTCCTCACACAGTCCTCTTCTTCACACAGTTCTTCTCTCCAGGCAGTCCTTCTCCTCACTCAAAACTCCTCAACATTCAGTCCTCTTCCTTCTCACACATTCCTTCTTCTTTCCCAGTTCTCTTCATCACTTAGTCCTCCTCCTTTTAGCTAATTTCTCCTCCTCCTCACTCAGTCTTCTTCTGTTTACTCAGTTCTCCTCCTCACTCTGTCCTCATTCCCACTCAGTCCTCCTTACACAGCCTTCCTCATCTTCATTCATTCATCCTCCACTTCCCACATTCCTCCTCTTCATGCAGTCCTCCTCACTTAGTCCTACTACTCACTCAATCCTCTAATTCTTCACTCAGTCCTCCTCCTCCAATCACTGTCATCCTCTTCACTCAGTGCTCCTCATTATCACTCAGTCATCCTCCTCACACAGTTGATCTGCTCACGGAGTCTGCTTCCTCACTCAGTCTCCCAACTCCTCCTTAATTGGTCGTCTCTACCATTGTGATGCCATAATACTATTGTGATGGCAAAAAACCAATGTGCTGTCACAATAATATTATGATGTCAAAATACCATTGTGATTTCACAATAACATTCTGAAGCCAAAATTCCATTGTGATGTCATAATACAAATATGATGACATAATTGCATTGTCATGTCATAATTCCATTATGATGTCAAAACATTGTGATATCATAATACCATTGTGATGATACAATACTCTTATAATGTCATGATAAATTTGTGATGACAGAATGTTTTAGGATGTCATAATTCCATTGTGATGTCATAGTTCCTTAAGATGATATAAAGCCATTGTGATGTCCCAGTACAATTGTGATGTCATGAAACAAT
>JAEOAE010003260.1:0-48980 GCA_036365155.1 Meriones psammophilus
GAGGTTGCTGTTTTGGCTAGATTGGCCGTCCAATAAGAGCCAAGGATATGGTCTTTCAGCACAGGGATTATAGGTACTTGGTGTGATGTCTAGTTCTTCTGGGGATCTTGAGAATCCATACTTTGGTTCTCTTGCTTGCCAGGAAGCACTTTACCCACAGACAGTCTTCCAGGTCCTTACTAAATATCCTTTGGAGGCACTATTTCAAGATTTGGTTTTTAAAACTAACAATTTAAAAATCTAATGTCATTTATAGCATATATTTTCACTAGCTTAGATTTATTTATTTTATGTGTATGGGAATTTTGACTACATTTAAACATGCAGTACCCTCAACGCCAGTAAAGAACATCAGATCCCCTGGAACTAGGCTTAAAGGTGGTTGTGAGCTGTCAAGTGGATGCTGGGAATTGAACCTGCGTCCTTTGAAAGGGCAACTATTGCTCTCCAGCACTGAGATATCTCTCCAAATGCAACTTTTTCAGTTCTGAATTTTACCTTTGAAGGAACTTTGACATCTCCTCAGTCTTGGACTGGTAGTCATAGTGAGGATGAGGAGTGTAAAAGGAACTTTAATTTGCTTGTTTTAATTGCTGTCTTGGAGGCATACTGCCTCCATCTGCTAACCTAGGCCTGGTCCTGGAAGCTTTTAGCCTCCATACAATCTAACCAAGGCCTCAAATGTTTTCAGCTTCTGAGACTTACTACTTAATAATCTTACCCTTTCTAGATTTTACTGAACTCTGGTCAGGCTGGTTCAATCCAGCTGTTCTGGCTCAAACTCCTACCCCGGCTGACATATTCAATCTGGGTTTTCTCTCGGGCTCTGAATTGCTCTATTTGGTCTCAAAGTAACTCCAGCAATTTGTTCTACTCTCCTGGCTCATTTGGTCTTCATCTGAGTCTAGCTTGTTCTCTCTCTATGTAACCTATCTCTCTATTACTGTCCCAGTAAAACTATTACCTCTCTCCTCCTTCTCTTTATTGCTCCCTTCAGTAGCTTCCCTTTCTCTGTTCTCATTCGAGTTGGGCATATCCTATTCTGTCAAATCTTTCTCTGATTTTTCACTTTTTTGCCACTCAACTAGACATCACTTTCAAACATGGGTGCTTCCTTCTACAAACTAACTCTGCCTTCATTGTTTGGATTAAAAGTATGTCTCACCACCAGTGGACCTAAGCTATTCTTTACCTGATACATGGTCTATATCAGGTTGGCCTTGAACTCAGATCTGCTTGACTCCATCTCCTGGATTAAAGCTGTGTTTGTAGTCCAGCCTGATCAAACAGACCTAGAAGTCTTTGGATGTGATCTCTTGCCAGAACAGCTGTGTTCCAAAGTAATGATTCTTCTACAAAATAAGAAGGCTACTAACTAGACTATAAATATTCTATAATAATAATTATAGAGTGTTTCCTGTGCATAGATAGCCAATGGTCATATAACTGCTTCAGAAACTTCCCAGACCCCAAGGGATTTGTCAGATCGAGAGAGGGAGGAGGATCAGTTATGCAGCATATTTTTAGCTATTGGGGACCTGAGCCCAGGATTTTGAGGCTAGCCTGGGCAAAATAATGAAACTGGCTCTCTAAAAAGGACCTGGAAGATGTTTCATCTTTTCTCCTTTTTCCGCTAAGGGATGATGGCTGCATCTGAGGACTTAAAAAGACATCTCACTTAAAAAAAAAAAAAAAAAAAAAAAAAGAAGAAGAAAAGGAAAAAAAGAGAAAGCTTAGATTTTATTTCTATTTGTTATTCATTTTTTACTATTTTATACATTTTAAAATTTATGTTATACATTTTATGTATACATAACATATGCATACTTTATAGTTATATACATATAACATAACTTTATGCAAGGAGATGTTCTGCTCACATGTATGTCTTTATGAGGGTATCAGATCCCCTAAAATGGAATTACAGAAAGTTGTACCTGTGGTTTGGTTACTGGAAATAGAACTTTTAGAAGAGCAGCCAGTGGCTGTAAACTACGGAGAATCTCTACAGTCTTTCTTTCCTTCAGTCTTGAAAATAAGTTGTACATGAGATTTTTACCTACCTGGGAAGTTTGTCGACTGGGATTCTAGCATCTTGAGTTTCTGGTTATGAGGCCCTGAAGAAAACAGTGTTAAAGGAATGAATTCCAGGGGTAAAGTCACACAGCAGAGGAAGAGCATGACATAGTTTGTGTATTTGCCTTGTGGTATACAGTATAAAGCTTTTTCACGCATGCTAACTTGAAGGATTAACGCTAAATACTGAATATTAGTTTTGTTTCAAGAGGGAATTTGTGTAGGGAAGTCTGAATGGAGTAAATCTGATGCGTCTCCAGTGAAATCATGTTAGTATTTTGCTTCTGTGAGTTTATACTGCTCTGAAGTGATCCAGAAGTTACATTTTTCTCAGTAGTATGAGTTGACACTTAAATTTTTCCTAATTTTAACAATAATACACATTCCTCATAACAATGTTGAAAAATTCCCAGTGAAATGAAGGAGAGTAAAAAATTACCCATAATCCCCACATTCCTTGCTGTCACAGTTAATCCTTCCCCATGTCCTCTTGTGGTCTTTTAGCTAATGTACAGATAAGTGAAAACAAAGGGAGTGTGAAGTTGTATAAATAAAACTTTGGGATCACATAGCAAACACTCTGGCACCTTATAGTTTTACTTAGCATGGTAAATTATGAGTCAAATATTTCTTTCATCAGATATCTGTACAGTGTCCACTCTTATGATTTAGAAATATCCATAAGAATCTTCAATGAACATGTAATTTAATTTCCTCAAGTTCATGCTCAATTCAAGGAGAAATGACATTTATTCTGTAGTAGATATAATTACCCTTTTCCTGTGAAAGCTGGACAAATTGGATTCTTGTAATTCTCAGCAACAGTGCCACGTGAGGTGCACTGAGTTTTAAATAAGGTTCCTGAAAGAAAAGACATGTGCCAAGTAAATACAGAGCTTAGTGTCATTGGATCAATTTCTTCATGTCTGAGAGATCAGAAAATAAGTTGTCTTTTTTTGTTTTGTTTTGTTTTGTTTTGTTTTGTTTTTCTCTTTTCAAAGCAGGGTTTCTCTACATAGCCTTGTCTGTCCTGGACTCATTTTGTAGGACAGGGTAGCCTCGAATTTACATTAACCCGACTGCGTCTGCCTCCTTAGGTGCTGGGGTTAAAGGCATACACCACCACTTCAGGCCCCTGTGTTCATTTTGTAACAGTTAAGTCTACCCTAGGAATCATGGGATACATAAAAACATGCTGTCTTAGTCACTGTTGTATTGCTGTTAAGAGACCAAGGCAAACTGATAAAAGAAAGAATTTAGTTGTCAACTTGCTTACAGTATCAGAGGGTCAGTCTATTACTGTTGTGGCAGGGGCATAATGGGAGGATGGTGGGAGCATAGTAGAAGGTGAGTGAGAGCATGATGGTAGGATAGTGGGAGCTTGAGGGGGTATGACATCATTCATGGCATTGGAAAAGTAGTTGATCTGAAGGCAGACAGAGCAACACTGGCCCTAATATAGGCTTATGAAACCTCAAAACTCACCCCCTAGTGATACACTTCCTCCAAGAAAGTCACACAGCCTAATTCTTCTCAAATAGTGCCACTTCCTAATGATTAAGCATTCAGATATAAGGGCCTATGGGAACCATTCTTATTCAAGCCCCACATATGTAGTACTGTTTAACCAACCCAAACCAAATGCTTTCAAAGATATCATGACCTGGAGGGGAAATAACTGCATCTCCAAAGCCACCCAGATGACCCCGGAGTAATGTTCAGATGGAACTGGAGGGATGAGAGGAAAGGAACTGCTCAACCCAAAGCTAAGTGTCTGAGTTACTAACTAGGTGCTTAATTAAGAAAGGACAGTGGGCTGGAGAGACTGCAGCTGTTAAAGTTGTAGGTTCACACCTTCAAGGTCAATCATTTAGAGAGCCACAAAATCTCAACTTTGATTTAATAGAACGTGAATCTCTTCTAGCAAAGAAACTCACTGAATAAGCAATTAATTAAAAAAATAAAATTATTTCTAATAATAGCAGCCATTAACAATGCAATATGGTGCCTACAGTTCAACCAGCTACTACAAGCTCAGGGTGCTCTAAGAGATATACCCACAGGGCAACAAACAGTTGTAGACTGCCCATTCTGCCTACTTTGGAGACCACCTCTCCTCTGCCCCATGCTGAGCTGATGGAGCTATTAATCAAATCTAACCTTGGCCACAGGCTCCACACTAGTGTATTCACAGTATGTCATTGTGTGTGAGGCAACTGAAGCCCTCCAGGGGTCTATTTTCTGAGTGTCTAGATGGGACAGTTAAGCTAGACTGTCATACTGATAGACTTTATAATCACTGAACATGTACACCTCTGACTGAAATCTTAATAGACTTTATAATCACCAAACATATACACCTTTCAGAATGTCTCCGAAGAGGTGCTCCCCCCCCACACACACACACAAAAAAAAAAAAAAAAAACTATCTGAGTGTAGGAAGACCAGGATGGAGAGATGGCTCAATGTTCTTTCGGAGGATGCAAGTCCAATTCCAGGCATCCACATGGTGGCTCATGAATATCTGTAACTGTACTTCTAAAAGATCTGACACCCTCTTCTGGATTCCGGGGCACACACACACACACACACACACACACACACACACACACACACACGGTGCACAGACATACATGCAGACAAAACATCGGTACACATAAAATTAAATAAACAGCTCTTTCAGGTCTTGCCTCCAAAATGACCCAAACAAGCCTAAATACCAGTAGAGCTAGAAGGGTGCTGCAGCCATGTGCAGCAAGTTCACTGCACACACTTTACCTGGTGCATGTCCAAGGACAAGATGGTTGTCATTCAGAATACGGTGGAGGTTGCTACTCTCAGGGAAATTTCCAAATAAAGTGTCTTCAATGCTTATGTACTTCCCAAGCTCTGGATCATTCTGCATTAATGTGTGAGCCATGCCATTCACAGCACTGTGGTCAGGAATTGATGTCAGGAAGCCTGGAAGGACCAAACACTCCCAAAACAACTGTTAGTGCTGACCCACGACCTCCACCACTTGTAATGACCTCACAAAATAGCTGTTAGTAGCTAAGTTATACAGTGAAACAGAATCTTAGGGAAATTAAATAATGGTCAGGGTGAGGCAGCTGAACACTAAGAAAGCTAGCTCTTAGGTCCTGAGACCAAAGGCACCTTTCCCCTGCATTCCAGTGGGCAGCACAGAGTGATTAAGATTTTGCCCTGGGTACTCATGACTGCTAACTGCCACCGCTATGGAGAGATTACTGACCAAAGAGCCTTGGCCCCCAGTGGCCAGCTGAGGGCAGTACCCTGGAGCTAAGATAGCAGCAGAGCAGTTCAAGATATTGGCAGTAAGATTGGTCAGGGCAGGGTGGAGAGATGGCTCAGAGATTAAGAAAACTGGATGTTCTTCCAAAGGTCCTAAGCTCAATACCCAGCAACCACATCATTATTCACAACTATCTGAATGCTGTATAAAAAATAAATGAATGTTAAAAAAATTGGTCAGGTGGAAAGTCAGGGTAGAACAGGTTTGATACAGTGATGGATGAACGGAAGGAAATACAGATGGCTGAGTAACACAATGGGCCAGCCAGCAGGCTGCACCCTTTATGCAGGCAGCTTTCTTTGTTATGATTCTCTGGAGACAACTGCACTTTGCTGCAGCAGGAAAGGGAAAGTAATTTTCTAGGTCATACAGTATGGTTATTGCTTGACAACTACAGCTTAGAGAAGCCCAAAGGCAAGTCAAAATTGGGTGTCCTTATTGAAGGTAACCACTATTCAGTTTAAATACTATTCAGTGTTTAACACTATTCAGTGTTTCAGCTGTAAAATGGCTAATTTTTAGAGTATTTTAGAGAGAGCCTTTTCTGTGTACTTGTTTATATAAGCATCTAGACTTATCTTGCTTTACTACATTTTATTTATTTAATATTATTACTTGGGTACTTTTTATTATGTGTGTGTGTATACACAGATGTGAGTCTGTTCTCTTCTTCAACCATGTGTGTCTGGGGATTGAACTGGTTCTTCAGGCTTGGAGGCAGACATCTTGCATTCTGAAGCATCTTTTTGGGGGGTTTTGCTTTTCCAATTTCTCTGTGCAGCCTTGGCTGTCCTTGATCCCACTCTGTCAACCAGACTGACCTCAAACTCACAGAGATCTGCCTGCCTCTGCCTCCCCAGTAGTAGAACTAAAGGTATGTGCCACCAACGTGGGGCTCTACTGAGCCCTCTTGATGATCCTTTGACACTTTTATGATGTTTAAAATGCTTCTGAAGTAGATTGCTTGCTTGTGATATCCTCATACTGTCTCTCAACAGTCCCTTTCCTTCTGGGGAAGCATAGAAACGCAAGGCTCTTTTCTTGTCAGTGCCTAAGTCTGTGAGGTATTGGCTTTGAATGCCACCCAGAGTGCAGTACTTGTGCCTCTGAGTCAATTTCCCTCCGGGCCTCCACCCATGCATTAAGTACTCAGCTATGAAGAGGAGAGTAAAACTCAAAATAGCAAAGATGCAAGGTACCCTTTAACAGTAAGACAGCTCTCCTAGCCTCATACCTCTGTGGAGCTCTTCATTAATTGCTGTAGTCATTGTGCCTCATTGTTTCCCTCACTGAGACACGGCAGTCCTGTTCTAGGTTCTTCTGTGACCAGAAAAATGCCAGTTATTTCTCAACAGTCACTGGCTTGGAAAATATAGGAAATTTCAAAACAGATGCAGCTGGCTCAACGGTTTGGGATTCCATTGTTCATTGCTATTGTGCTGGCTGACCCACTTGTATTGAGATCCAGCTGGTGCCTGGCAGAACGTCAGCCCAGGACCAAGTTTCTACTTTTGCCTGGCTCTTTCATGCCCACATGACATAAATAACCTCTAGGGAGCATGAAACCCCTTGGAGGTGGCTGACTAGCACACAGTGCTGGATGTTGTTTCAGTTAACCCTTGCCTAAGGCCAGAGGCTTAGTTGTGGGGAAAGCTGAGCTCAGCCAAGAGAATAGCATTGACCACAGCCAATGCTATCGGGCTTTGCTAAGACTTGGGGGCTGTTACCTCAGGGCTCTGGCACATGGGAAATTGAATTATCTATTGCTGGGGTGGAGGTGATTGCCACTGGCAGTTAGGAGAGAGAAGGTCAGAGGCCTCTTCAGTCCCCAAGTATAGAGGCAGCTCTACTGGGGATCCCAATATATATTCCCTGACCTTCAGGGACCAATGGGACCAGGGTAGGCTCTTATACTGGAGTGCTAGCAGCTCCCATTTACTGAGGATGTGTGGCATGTCAGGCCCTGTGCCAAAGCTTATGTGTTTGAGTCTCAATTTGAAATAATGTCATTAAGTGTGTTTTGATTTTCCTCCAGCAAACCTTAGCTCTTGGTCATGGGAAAGAGAGTCTATCGCCACCCCATGTGGAGATATTATGCCTAAAGAACTCTGCCATCCACTGTCAAATCAGATAAGCCACGTTAGCTTCTCTGAGGCTGTTTCCCTCATCACTGCCATGTCTCCCTGGGGATGGCCTTGAGAATGAGAGAATACAGAGGCATCACTCAGCTCTAGAGTGGAGAGTGCTGGCACTCTAGACCCTCCTGTAAGACTGTCCTGAAGTACTGACAAGAGCAGAGGGCACTTGGGAACATCATGGACCTTTGTCTGCTCAGTAGCTTCCTGTAACTGACACTTGATGGCAGCAGAGTCACCTTGTTCCTAAGTTAGAGCCCAGAGGACAGCATTTTTCTTTGTAGGCAGAAAAGGGGGGCTGTAAGATAGGAAAGGGTGGAAAAAGTCTGTGAGGTCCACAGAGAGGGGACCCCTTCCTTGTCTCAGCATGTTCAGAATCATACAACGGGATTTCAGAGTCAAACTGGTTTCAGATATTGACCTGACCATCCTTTGAGCTGTGTGACCTTGGTCAAGTGGCACCAAATTTCTGACCTTACTCCCTGGTCTGTAACTTGAAGAAAGTCCCACTCAGGGTGGGTAGACAGCAGGCAGGTTTGGACTAGGTAACACAGCATCTAGCCGGAGGCCTTGGCTGAAAGGGCTAGGGCTTCATGGATTTTCCCAGTTCTGTTGGCAGGCCCTGAAGTTACTGCCACAGATATGGGCCCAACCCTTTATCAACCTGCATCTGGTGAATGCCACCCTGTATGAGCACATGAAACACATGCACCTCATTGGCAGGATCCAGGAGCAGCTGAAACTTCTGGGGGACTACCTGGGCCTGTGCCAAAGTGGTGCCCTGAAGGAGCTAAGTAAAAAGTAAGCACTCTGCATGTGCACTCATACCTGAGAGCACACCCCAGACAAAGCCTGGCAGTGTGTCCACATGGGAGATGACAGAGTGCTGTTGGTAATTAAAGTTTAATATTGATTTATCTTTTAGCTAAGCAGGGATTATTTCTAAACCAGCTGTATACCCAAACCACCACAAAGAGACTAGGATTTATTTATTCAACCTAGAGCACAATGATGGGCAATAGTTACTCCACCCTAATCCTCCAAGCACACAGTATCCTTCCGTTCAGATTTCCCACATCTTATTTGCTTTTCGTCATATCTTAGGTCCAGTTCATCTCTCTTCTTGGTCCCAAGTTCTTTCCTGACAATCTCCCCTCCTGACTCCACCCATGTGCTTCTTTCTCCTCCCCTCCAGAACAGGATGTCCCCTCCTGTTCTCTACATTGCTCACATGGTTGTATATTGACAATAGCAGAAAACAAATGGTGGCATGTTTGCACAAACCTGAGACGGGTTATGCTTAGAATAATCATCACATTGCAATATCCGGATTGAAACCAGATACAGGGGTAGAAAAATCAGCATTTAAAGGAACAAGTGTAAATGGCATACATTCCAGAAGAACAAAACCAACACCAGAGCTGACCTGGGAACTTCACACTGGGCCTTGGGATTACTGCAATCTTTGAAGGTAGATTGTGAACTTGTTTATTCATATTGTCTTTCATTTGTCTGTTTAACAACAACAACAAAAAAAATATATTGAGAACATCTGTTCCAAGAGTCTGGAGAAGCTGGTTAATAGTATGCTGTGTGAGGCAGATCTAAGGCCTCTCTTCAGGAAGCCACTCATTTGGTGGGAGGTAGGTGAGCCAGCAGCACCTCCAACCAGGGACAAAGGGTGGGAGAGAGGAAGGACAAATGTAGAGAGGAGACACATCTGACATCAAGGGCAGGAAAATACATCAGGAAGACTTCCTGGAGGAAGCAACTTCTGAAATAAGGCCTGAAATTAAACAGAACATGAAGAGGAGAGGAAGAGTGTTGGCAGAGGAGTGGCATGCCTGTCCAATGAAAACCCAGGGAGGGCACACTTTGGCTAAGAAGAAAAGGAAGTGGACAGAGTAATAAAGGGCAGAGCAGAGAAGGATGCTAGCCTGACACAACCTTTAGCTATTATTGATGTCCTTTGCAGCATTTTCTGTAGATCATGTACATTGTATGCAACTGGCAACACTTGGGAGATCCCTCTAGAAGCATCTTGCTACTCAGAGCCTGGGTCCTCTGGTGCTCAAGGGATAGGGAGTGACTTGGACATGAGGATAGTCTTACAAGGGCTCTCTTTGACT
Organism: Meriones psammophilus; assembly: GCA_036365155.1. Taxonomy (NCBI): domain Eukaryota; kingdom Metazoa; phylum Chordata; class Mammalia; order Rodentia; family Muridae; genus Meriones; species Meriones psammophilus. Next base: position 9,654 of record JAEOAE010003260.1, read on the forward strand.
GCCTCATGCACCTACAGGCCCTACACTCATGACCAAGGATGTGGTTTTGAGGGGCAGTTCTCTCTGGGGGTCTTCAGCAGTGCAGGACTTCTTACTTGGGGAGAAGTAAGAAACATTGCCCAATATGGATTTCCTGTCTGCTTTGTTGGATCTCTGGAGACTAGAGGTGCCTACAGGCTGTCCTTACCTAGGGGCTAGCATATCTCTGAGCATGTCGCCTCAGGCCCAGGCATACTTCAGTTCTTCCACAGGTGAACTGCACTATGCTTTGAGGGTAGGTTTGTCCAGTGATGGTCCCATGGCTCCTGGGTAGGGCAGATGGGAATGTTGGCCGTGTTCTGCCCAGAGCAGCAAATGATCCCTCAGAGCTTTACTTTCTTCCATAGGACCTAGAAGAACAAACAGCCTTTTGGGGTCTCTAACACCTAACATCAGCCCATTATCTGTGTCTCCTTTTTCCCATAAAGTTGACCCATTTTTTTTTCCTTTCAGGGATTCTATGGGTCAGGCCTCCAAAGAATTTGTGCTCCTGTCCAGGGGTGAAACCTCTGTGTGGGAGAAAAGTCTCACTGCCCTCTCTGGACCCTCACAGACATGGAGATCTGTGTAGATGGGTGACTATGGTGTGGATTCTGGGTGCTTGTTCCATTTGCTCTCCTTATCTGCTGATTTGTTTCCAAGCATCCTTCACTGTGTGCTCAAGCAGCCTTTCTCCATCTCCATCTCCTTGACTTGCTGTCCGCACCTTGGTACAGCACTACAAACCTGCATGTTTGAGGGCAGGGCTGTGGAACTCCTATCTTACTTAAGCATCTTGTGTGTGTTTGTGTGTGCATGCGTTTGTGTGTGTGTGTGTGTGTGTGTGTGTGTGTGTGTGTGTGTGTGTACATATGGTATATGTGACAGGCTAATGTACATGAGCACAGAGGCCAAAGTACTATTGTGCCCACTCACTCAGTGTCTTATTCATTGGAAACAGTCTTTCACTGGACCAAGAGCTTGTCATTTTTTGGCTAGACTGGTTGGCCAGTTTGTCCCAGTGCTTCTTCTGTCTTTGTACCCCACAGTGCTGGGATTGCAGCCCCACATAGCATTTCACATAGGTACTGGAGATCTTAACTCAAGTCCTCATTTCTGTGCAGCAAGCACTCTTTCCCCCAGAAGTTCTCTTTTATAGGAAGTACAGAGCAAGAGAAAGTGTGGGAGCAGTTCCTGCCTGACCTAGACCACTGCAGGCCTCCAGGAAGTATTTTTGTGCACTGACTTTGTTTACCAATCCATAAGATAGACCCCTCTTCTCGGTTATGTGGTCTTCCTGAGTTGTGCTGAAGGCCAAAAGAGAGGCTCACTGTTTGGGCCTTAATCAGCCTCAGAGGGCCTTAATCAGCCTCAGATAGGCAGGCAGATGACTGGATGAGCATTATACATGTCCTGAGGAAGGTTTTCCAAGGCAGCCTAGCAGGACCTTGGAAAGGCCAGGAGGCTTAATCTGTGAGTATTCTTGTGGTTTCCTTGACACCTCCAGATCCCAGAAGAAAGAGAGGTAGGGAATGGAAAAGGGAGTTTTTAGAGTGGGACTGGGATCATGCAGTAAGTAGACTTAATTAATTAATTAAGGGGGGAAAGAGTGCTTTCTTCTCAATAGAGGACATGAGTTCAGATACAAGAACCCATATAAGATGGCTCACAAATGATTGTAACTCCAGCTCCAAAGGATTCAGTGCCGTACTTCTGATCTCCTTGTGCTTCTGCACACATTTATGCATACATACACATAAGTAGTATTTTTAAAAAATGAAATATATAGAGAGAGCAAGCAAGCCCAAGTCAGAGTAACACAGCAGTCAGGAGGTGGATGCAAGCAGATCTCTGTGACTTCAACGCAAGTCTGGTTTACATGGTAGTTAGATCCAGGACAGCCTGACCTACATAGAGAGATAAAACATTTTTGGATCTCTCATCTTTCATAAAAGAATTAGGGGACCAGGCATTGGTAGCACATGCCTTTAATCCCAGCACTTGAGAGGCATATGCAGGTGGATCTCTGTGAGTTCAAGGCCAGACTGGTCTTCACAGCAAGTTCCAGGACAGCCATGACTACACAGAGAAAACCTGTCAAAAAAAAAAAAAAAAAAAAAAAGAAGACCAAACAAATAGTGAGATAGCTCAGCCAGTTTTACTTTAACCCCACATACACACCATGACATAAGTAAGCCCAAAATAAATGAATGTAAAAAAATAGAGAATTTAGATAACTTATTCTCAGCAACTGAACTCATTACTCAAATCCTGTTGAAGCAGAAACGAACATTTATTTACATTTAAAAATGAGTGCATGCTTCCAGCCATGGTGGTACACTCTTTTAATCACAGCACTCAGGAGCCAGAAGCAGAACCCAAAGAGCAGACTTTGAGCCTAACTTTGCCTGCATAGTGAGTTTTAAGGCAAACCATGACCGCACAGTTTTGTTGACCTGTCCTTTGTTGAGAGTGGAGTGTTGAAGACTCCCACTATTAATGTATGGGGATTTATGCGTAGTTTAAGTTTTATTGTTTCTTTTAGAATGTGAGTACCCTTGTATTTACAGCATAGATGTTCATGTTTGTGATGTCTCCCTGGTGGAATTTTCCCTTGATGAATATGAAGTGTCCTTCCCCATCTCATTTGATTAATTTTGGTTGTCGCTCTATTTTAATAGGTATTAGAATGGCTACTCCTACTCACTTTTTGGGTCCATTTGCTGGGAATATATTCACTTGTATCATATCTGATTACCATGGACTAAAGCTAGACCTCAGCCACAACAGAAATGGGGAAAAAGCATATATATACATGGAAACTGAACAACTCGCTACTGCTATTAAATGACAGCTAGATCAGGGAAGAAATACAAGTCTTCCTAGAATTCAATGAAAATAAAGACACAACATACACAAACTTATGGGACACAATGAAAGCACTGATAAGAGGAAATTTCTTAGCATTAAGTGCCTTCAAGAAGAAATTCGAAACATCTCATTCAAGGAACTTAATGGGTCATCTAAAAGCCCTAGAAAAAAAAAAAAAAAAAAAAAAAAAAAAAAAAAAGAACATGCACACCAAAAAGGAGTAGATGGCTGGAAATAATCAAACTCAGGGCTGAAATCAATCAATTAGAAACAAATAAGATAGTTCAAAGAATCAATGAAACCAAGAGCTGGTTCTTTGAGAAAAATCAACAAGATACATAAACCCTTAACCAAACAAACTAAAAGGCAGAGAGACACTGTTCAAATCAATAAAATCAGAAATGAAAAGGGGAACATAACTACAGACACTGAGGAAATTCAAATAATCATTAGGTCTTACTTCAAAAGTCTATATGCCACAAAATTTGAAAATCTAAATGAAATAGATCACTTTCTTGATTGATTCCACTTGCGAAAGCTAATCAAGACCAGGTAAATCCATTAAATTTTCCAATATCCCCTAAGGAAATAGAAGCAGTCATAAAAAAAAGAGGGCCATATGTTTTCAGGGCAGAATACTACCAGTTCTTCAAAGAAGACCTAACATCATTACTCTCCAAACTTTTCTCAAAATAGAAACAGAAGACTACAAAACTCATTCTATGAAGCCACAGCCACCTGAACCTCACAAAGACCCAACAAAGAAAGAGAATTTCAGGCCAATTTCCCTTATGAACATTGATGAAAAAATACTCAACAAAATACTCGCAAACCAAATACAGGAACACATCCACTATGACTAAGTAGGCTTCATGCCAGGCATGTAAGGGTGGTTCAATATATGGAAATCCATCAATGTGATCCACCATATAAACAAACTGAAGGAGGAAAACCACATGATAATCTCCATAGATGGTGAAATTGCATTTAACAAAGTCCAACATCCATTCATGTTTAACGTCTTGGAAAGATCAGGGATACAAGTCACATATCTAAACATATTAAAGGCATAATATACAGCAAGCCTATAGCCAATATCAAACTCAATGGAGAGAAAAGTAAATCAATCCTACTGAAATCAGGGACAAGACAAAGCTTCCCACTCTTTCCATATCTCTTCAACATAATTCTTCAAGTCTTTGATGGAGCAATAAGACAATTAAAAGAGATCCAAAAGATACAAATTGGAAAGGAAGAAGTCACAGTATCACTATTCGCAGATGATATGATACTATACCTGAGAGACCCCCAAAATTCTACCAGGCAACTCCTAGAGCTGATAAACATCTTTAGCAAAGTGGATGGATACAAAATTAACTCAAAAAATCAGTAGCTCTCCTGTACACAAAACAAAACAAAACAACAACAAAAAAAAGGCTGAGAATGAAATTAGGGAAAGAACATTTTTCAAAATATCCACAACCACAGAACACTTAAAGTACCCTGATGTGACCCTATCCAAGCAAGTCAAAGACTTGTATGAAAAAAAATTTCAAATCTCTGAAGAAAAAATTAGAAGATATCAGACGATGGAAAAATCGCCTATGCTCATGGCTTGGCAGGATTAACATAGTAAGTATGGCCATCTTACCAAATGCAATCTATAGATTCAATGCAGTTCCTATCAAATTACCAACAAAATACTTTACAGACCTTGAAAGAATAATTCTCAACTTCATATGAAATAACAAGTAACCCACAATTGCTAAAACAAACCTCTGCAATGAAAGGTCTTCTGAAGATATCTCATTCCCCGTTTTCAAGCTGTACTATAGAGCAACAATACTAAAAACTGCATGGTACTGGCATAGAAACAGAATGGTGGATCAATGGATTTGAATAGAAGACCCTGACATAAAATTAAAAATAGAAGACACTGAAATAAACCCACACATTTATGGACACTTGATTTTTGACAAAGATGCCAAAATATTTCAACGGAAAAAAGACAGCATCTTCAACAAATGGTGCTGGTCTAAATGGATGTCTACATGGAGAAAAATGCAAATAGATTCATACATATCACCCTGCACAAATCTAAAGTCTAAGTGTATCAAATACTTCAATTTAAAACCAGACACAATAAACTTGTTAGAAGAAAAAGTGGGGAAAAGCCTTGAACTCATTGGCACATGAGACAACTTCCTGAACAGAATACCAACAACACAAGCTCTGAGGTCAACAATCAATAAATGGGACCTCATGAAACTGAAATGCTTCTGTAAAGCAAAGGACACTGTGGTCAGAACAAACACGCTGCCTACAGATTTGGAAAGGATCTTCACCAACCTTGTATCTGACAGAGGGCTAATATCCAGAATATATAAAGAACACAAGAAGTTTAACAGCAACAAATCAAGTAATCCAATTAAAGAATGGGATACAGAGCTAAACCGAGAATTCTCAATAGAGTAATATCAAATGGCAGAGAAACACTTAAAGAAATCCTCAATGTCCTTAGTCATCATGGAAATATATGTCAAATCGACCCTGAGATTTCACCTTACACCCATCAGAATGGCCAAGATCCAAAACTCAAGTGACAACACATGCTAGAGAGGTTGTGGAGAAAGGGGAACCCTCCTCCACTGCTGTTGGGAATGTAAAGTTGTACAACCACTTTGGAAATCAATCTGGCACTTTCTCAGACAATTAGGAATAGAGCTTCATCAAGATCCAGCTATACCACTTTTAGGCATATATTCAAAGGGGTCTCAAGTATACAAGGGCTTTTGCTCAGTCATGTTTGCAGCAGCTTTATTTGTAATAGCCAAAACCTGGAAACAACCCAGATGCCCCTCAGTAGAGGAATGGATACAGAAATTGTGGTCCATTTACACAAAGGAATATTATTCGACAATAAAAAGCTACCTGGATTGACTAGGAGCAGAAGGAATTTGCGGACGAACTCCCCCATCAGTGGACTTAGGGAGGGACATGGGTGGAAAAGGGGGAGGGAGGGTGGGTTGGGAGAGGAGGTGGGAGGGAGCTACAGGGGGGATACAAAGTAAATTAACTGTAATTAATAAAAATAAATAATGACTTTGGGCAGTCTAACAAAGACCTTGGAACAATTTCTCAATACTTTGGGGGAGGACAAAAGATCGTATGTAATAAGTGGGAAATAGTAAGACCTGGAGAGGACAGGAACCCCACAAGGAGAGCAACAGAACCAGAAAATTTGAACAAAGGGGTCTTCCCAGAGACTCAGACTCCAACCAAGTACCAGGCATGGAGATAACCTAGAACCACTGCACAGATGTAGCCCATGGCAGTTTAGTGTCCAAGTGGGTTACATAATACTGGGACTGCTTCTGACGTAATCCGATTGGCCTGCCCTTGATCACCTCCCCCTGAGGGGGGAGCAGCCTTACCAGGCCACAGAAGATGATAATGCAGCCACTCCTGATGTGATCTGATAGACTAAGATCAGAAGAAAGGAGAGGAGGACCTCCCCTATCTGTGGAATTGAGGAGGGGCATTCCTGAAGAAGGGGGGGGAGAGTGGGATCGGCAGGGGAGTAGAGAGGGGCTTATGGGGGGTTAAAAGTGAATAAAGTGTAATTAATAAATTAAAAACATAAAAATAAAAAAATAATGACTTTGGGCAGTCTAACAAAGAACTTGGAACAGTTCCTCAACACTTAGGGGGAGGACAAAAGACCTTGGTATTTATTTAATTTTATTTTTTTTAAATTTTACCAAATGAAACCAAGCCTTGATATTTGAGCCAATTGGGAAAATTGAAGTTTTTACTGTGTATCATGTGTAGAATATTATGTAAGGCCACAGTATGTGTAGAAAGCCAGAGGGCATATGAACTGTATTTGCTTTGGTCTTTCATACCTGCAAATATGATTTGAGAAAGAACTGTAAAATATGTTGTTCTTCATTTAAAAGCCTGGTGATTCTTCAGTGCAAAATGTTTTCTTATCCTCTTTAAAGGGGAAACAAGACTACAGTTTCATGTTAGCCCAGGGTTCTACAGGGTTGTATTCAAGGCATTGTTAACCATTGTATGAAATATATGCCTGACAGTCAGTTCCTGAATGGATGGATTAATGCTTTTCTTTTTAACCCATAAGTTTGGTGTGGCCAGAATTGTTAAAGTACAGTTTAAAATTGTTCCATGCTGTTCTGTTATGCAGTTGGTTCTAAAACTTATTTGATTACAATGTTAGAACTTTTGGTTATTGGAAACTGCAAATGATCCACAGTCCAATACTGTGGGAGGTAGTAACACCATCAGCAACACTTAATGGGTATGTTTTGGATTGCTGTCCAAAGCTTGTAGCAACACATGGCAAACAGCCATGTTAGTTCAGAGATAAAGGAGGTGGAGCTTTGGTTTTACAGCCATCTTTTTTGAGGGCTGCCGGCTGGCTGTGTTCAGTTCCCTGTTTAGTGCTTACTGACACTTTTCCTTTTAAGTGGTTATCTGTTTATTTTAATGGAATGTGAGGGGATCAGCAAGATTTGCTATCCCCTCAATGCACTGCATCTGATTGAGAGTTTTGCCTTGATTTTAGACCAGAAATATATGTAAAGTTATGCTAATGATAGCAATTGAGTACAAGATTGAGATGTAGCTACTCTTTGTTTGTTTTCAAGGTTAAGCCTAGGGCGGCTAACCACAAAGTGTGCCTATGTGGATCTACTTGAAATAGATATGGTCCTAAAACAGTCATCTAAGGAATATGCCAGAATTAGAGATTATAGAATTCTGTTCATCTGGACATAATTTAGAGTAGATGATAACAAATAGAAAAAGAGTAACTCAGTTATGCTGGCCCTCTAGCTTGTCAAAGATATGATGAACATGACTTTGAATGTGCGTTAGCTTATTATGAATGAGAGTCCCAAAATCTTGGCACAGCTCCCTAAGATCGCCAAGAATATTTGGGTACAACATGACTCTGGATTATGGTATGTCAACCACTGGGCAAGACCGCCCAAACTGGACACTACTAGCATCTAGCCTAAACTGTGGACAAAGCTGTAGACACCTGGAGAGTCATTGTGCCATATTCCTGAATGAGAGGTGAGGTCGATTTCTCATGTTTTAAATTCCACAGAGTCTCTCATCTTCTATGCCTGATAACCATTTTGCCTCTGTTTGTGATGGCAGGAGACCACTGAAGCCAGGGAGCACTGCCTAGGTGAGGGACTGAGTAGTCATCACTATCATTTTGATTGGTACATAGATTGCTACATTTATTTAGCTTATAATTTATCACTTTCAAGTCTCTGATCACATTGATGGCTAATCTAAGCTAATGGTAGCTTTGCAGCTAAAGAGCTGACAATTAGATCCACTGTTAGTGCACTGGTCATTTCATTAACTAGTTAGAACTACTAGATACTATATCTTTTATTAAGAAAGCAAAGAAGTTTGCCTTTTTCACAGACTTCATGTTAATTGCCTGTGTCTTATGGTAAATAACTAGACAGATGTAAGGTCTGAGGATATGAAAGTTTAAATTATGAGAATCTGAAAAGGATTGATTAAGGGTCTAGGATAATGTTTCAAAGTTGGTAAATAAAAAGAATGGAGGGTCTAAGTAGGTGTTTTAAGGTATATGTATATAAGTTGTAATGATATAAAAAAGTAATTTAAGGTATATAGAAAATGGGAGATATTTCATATTTCTCCCTCCTCACTACTATTGTTGTGCTCATGTCGTTTTAAGATTTCTGAAGATGCTATCTTTTTTCCATTGTATGGTTTTGGCGTCTTTGTCAAAGATCAGGTGTCCATAAGTGTGTGGGATTTTTTCTGGGTGCTCTGTTCGGTTCCATTGATCCACCATTCTGTTTCTATGCCAGTACCATGCAGTTTTTAAAACTGTTGCTCTATAGTACAACTTAAGATCAGGGATGGAGATACCTCCGGAAGATCTTTTATTGTAGAGGATTGTTTTAGCAATTCTGGGTTTCTTGTTATTCCATATGAAGTTGAGAATTTTTCTTTCCAGGTCTGTAAAGAATTGTGTTGGTAATTTGATGGGCATTGCATTGAATCTGTAGATTGCTTTTGGTAAGATGGCCATTTTTACTATGTTAATCTTTCCAAGCCAGGAGCATGGGAGATCTTTCCATCTTCTCATATCTTCTTCTAATTCTTTCTTCAGAGATTTGAAATTTTTTTCATACAAGTCTTTGACTTCCTTGGTTAGGGTTACTCCGAGGTATCTTATGTCATTTGTGGCTATTGTGAAGGGTGTTGTTTCCCTAATTTCTTTCTCAGCCCTTTTGTCTTTTGTATACAGGAGGGCTACTGATTTTTTGAGTTAATTTTGTATCCGCCACTTTGCTGAAGGTGTTTATCAGCTGTAGGAGTTCCCTGGTAGAGTTTTTGGGGTCACTCACGTATACTATCATATCATCTGCAAATAGTGATAATTTGACTTCTTCCTTTCCGATTTGTATCCCCTTGATCTCCTTCAAATGTCTTATTGCTCTAGCAAGGACTTCCAGCACTATGTTGAAGAGATATGGAGAGAGTGGGCAGCCTTGTCTTGTCCCTGATTTTAGTGAGATTGCTTTAAGTTTCTCTCCATTCAGTTTGATGTTGGCTATAGGCTTGCTGTATATCGCCTTTACTATGTTTAGATATGTGCCTTGTATCCCTGATCTCTCCAATACTTTGAACATGAATGGATGTTGGATTTTGTAAAAGGCTTTTTCAGCATCTAGGGAGATTATCATGTGGTTTTTTTCTTTCAGTTTGTTAATATGGTGGATCACATTGATGGATTTCCGTATATTGAACCACCCCTGCATACCTGGGATGAAGCCTACTTGGTCATAGTGGATAACATCTTTGATGTGTTCTTGGATTCGGTTTGCAAGTATTTTATTAAGTATTTTTGCATCAATGTTCATAAGGGAGATTGGCCGGAAATTCTCTTTCTTTGTTGAATCTTTTTGAGGTTTAGGTACTAAGGGGACTGTGGCAAACCATACAATGGAAAAAAGATAGCATCTTCAACAAATGGTGCTGGTCTAACTGGATGTCTACATGTAGAAAAATGAAAATAGATCCATACTTGTCACCCTGGACAAAACTGAAATCCAAGTGGATCAAAGACCTCAACATAAAACCAGACACATTAAATCGCCTTGAAAAAAAGTGGGAAATACCCTAGAACTCATTGGTACAGGGGAAAACTTCCTAAACAGAACACCAACAGCACAGGCTCTAAGAGCAACAGTCAATAAATGGGACCTCATGAAACTGAAAAGCTTCTGTAAAGCAAAGGACACCGTCATCAAAACAAAGCGACCACCTACAGATTGGGAAAGAATCTTCACCAACCCTTTATCTGACAGAGGACTCATATCCAGTATATATAAAGAACTAAAGAAGCTGAAAAGCAGCAAACCAAGTAATCCACTTAAAAAATGGGGAACAGAGCTAAACAGAGAATTCTCTGTAGAGGAATACCGAATGGCAGAGAAGCACTTAAAGAAATGCTCAACCTCACTAGCCATTAGGGAAATGCAAATCAAAACAACCCTGAGATTTCACCTTACACCCATGAGAATGGCCAAGATCAAAAACTCAAGTGACAACACATGCTGGAGAGGTTGTGGAGAAAGGGGAACCCTTCTCCACTGCTGGTGGGAATGTAAACTTGTACAACCACTCTGGAAATCAATCTGGCGCTTTCTCAGACAACTAGGAATAGCGCTTCCTCAAGATCCAGCCATACCACTACTGGGCATATGCCCAAAAAAGGCTCAAGTACACAAAAAGGACATTTGCTCAACCATGTTTGTAGCAGCTTTATTTGTAATAGCCAGAAGCTGGAAACAACCCAGATGCCCCTCAACTGAAGAATGGATGCAGAAATTGTGGTACATCTACACAATGGAATATTACTCAGCAATGAAAAATAAGGAAATTATGAAATTTGCAGGTAAATGGTGGGATCTGGAAAGGATCATCCTGAGTGAGTTGTCCCAGAAGCAAAAAGACACACATGGTATATACTCACTCATATAGTCATACAACATAGGACAAACCCACTAAAACCTGTGCATCTAAAGAAACAAACAAGAGAGAGGACCCTAACTAAAATGTCCAATCCCCATCTGGAAAGGCAAAGAGGATGGACATCAGAAGAAGAAGAAAACAGGAAACAACCTAGGAACCTACCACAGAGGGCCTCTGAAAGCCTCTGCCCTTCAGACTATCAAAGCAGATGCTGAGTCTGATGGGCAACTGTTGGGCGGAGTGAATGGAATTTTAGGTAAGAACTGGGAAATAGTAAGAGCTGGAGAGGACAGGGTCTCCACAAGGAGAGCAACAGAACAAGAAAATTTGAACACAGGGAACTTCCCAGAGACTCATACCCCAACCAAGGACTATTCATAGAGATAACCCAGAACCCCTGAACAGATGTAGCCCAGGGCAGTTCAGAGTCCAATTGGGTTACATAGTAATGTGAAGAGGGACTGCCTCTGACATAATCTGATTGGCCTGCTCTTTGATCACCTCCCCTGGGGGAGCAGGCTTACCAGGCCATAGTAGAGGACAATGCAGCCACTTTTGATGTGAACTGATAGACTAAGATCAGAAAGGAGAGGAGAACCTCCCTATCAGTGGACTTGGGGAGTGGCATGCAAGCAAAGGGAGGAGGGTGGGTGGGATTGGGAGGGGAGGAGGGAGGGGCTTATGGGGGGATGCAGAATGAATAAAGTGTAATTGATGAAAAATTTTTAAAAAAAAGGGAAAAAATAATTTAAGAACCTTAAATGACTTTCAAAAGTGGAGGAAAACAGGGAGTTAGTCAATTGGCATGGAGCACAACTCGCCCCTGGGGGCAATGGTCTCCTTAACCTACTCAGACCTCGGACACTACCACTGCTAGTTCTAGAACTGACGCAGGATGTTCCAACGAGGGGGTTAAGGCTTCTCATAATATTTCCTATTTCCTATAAGCCCACACCTGTTTGTCTATATCCCCCATTTTTATTCATTATTAGCCAGATAGAGCCAAGTTATTGTGGTAATGATACTTGCTTTTTTGCCCAATGCTGGAATGCTAGTAAATTTAGATATGCCCTGGTTACTCACATGCCTCACTGGGTGCCTGTGCCCGTTGATGCCCCTCACGCTATGACTCTCTTCAGACAGAAAAGGGATCTTGGAACTACAGCCACCATTGTTACTACCATCTCATTGGCGGCTGTTGGAGCTACCACCGGGGCATTAGCCATGAGTCATACTGGGCAGACTACTCAGACCCTGATCAATCATTTAGCCAATGTAGCTCATGCCTTAGTTGTACATAAAGGAATTAATGCTCAACTAAAAGGAAGCTTGATGGTGTTCAATCAGAGGAATGACCTCATGCAGGAGCAAACTGATACCCTATGGCAAATCGCTCAACTTGGCTGTCAATGAAAATATGCTGGACTTTGTGTTACTAGCATACAACATGAGAATTTGTCCTGTGCTGCAAATCTGTCTAAACAATTGTTGAGCTATATTTTAGGTAATTGGACTGGAGAATTCGATACTACGATGGAGCAGCTGAGAGTGGCCATTCTCACAGTAAATTCTACCAGAGTGGATGCAGGACTAGCCACAGGATTATCATCATGGATTGCTGCAGCCATGAATCATCTGAAGGAATGGGCGGGCATGGGAGCATTAGCAGGCCATCTGGTGTTGGTCTCCTTGTTTTGCCTGTGGTATATATGCAAGATTAGAGTCTCACAACAGTGTGATGCAGCCATGATCATTCAGGCCTTTACAGCCATTGAAGCAGGACATTCTCCCCAAGCATGGTTGGATACCATAAAAAGCTAAAATGTTACGCTCAGGATGCGAGGCTAAGCACTGCACTCAGGGTTGGCCGCTTTCGACCCAGAGAAGAGCATGTCTGATTGCATGCGCGTTGATGCCCCAGGTCCCGCCTCTGAGAAAAAGGTATCGGACGGGTCTGATGCTCTTTGTGTTGATGACACCTAAATGAACATCGGTACAAAGTCCCAATTTATTTCTAATATCAGAGATCAGACCTCTACTCTTGCCTGATGCGTCTAAAACAAAAAGGGGGAACTGTAGAGAGCTGCAGAATGCTATGCCTTAAAGATGGAGCTGGTTTCCGCCTTCCACCTTCCCGATGGTGAGTGCTCTCTGACACGAACAATTCCACATTTGGCTAAGGCTGAGGATCTGGCTTGCTTCCATGTATGTGGACCTATCTACATTTCCCACGTGGCACGCCTGGGTTGGCTACCCAGAGGCTATTTAAGCTGTGGGCTGGCTTTCCCCTGGGTCTGAGGATTGTTCAAGGTTCCTGAATAAACTGCATTGAAAAAAAAAAAAAAAAAGATTTCTGAAGATCAGAGATTTGACTTTGATCAGTAGAGTTTTGATAAGCTGATAGAGCACTGACTGCTTATTATCCAATATCAAGCTTGAGATTTGAATTTCCTTTGGATTGTCTTCTGGAGACATAAAGGTGCTACTCATCATGCTAAAAACATTTGTCTTAAGTGTATATCTGACCCAAAAGCCATAGTTCATTTCCTAGGCCTTAATGGCATGAGTCTATTTCTGCTGTGTTGTAGATACCTGTCAACTGCTTTTTCTAAATTATGGATTTCAATACAATGGTGATTCCAATATGAGTTTCAGGAAACCAAAAATTCAGAAGACCTGGATCTGGAGTAGATCAAATGGACCCAGGATGAGTTTTTTTTTTTTTTTTTTTCTTTGTCTCAGGATTCCTCACTTTCCCTAATTACTAGATAAATTTTAACTTCTGTCTCTAGTCTGAAATTGTCTCAGCATATTTTTACCTGGCTGACTGCAAGGTGAAATATGGACTTGATAGAAGCTGATATGATTACACTCTCCCTCTTTAGATGCATCAACTCATCAGATGCTTCTGAGGACTGTTCCCATTGCACAACCTTTGGTAGGAATTTCAGCCTTTCTAGTCCCTGATGCCAACAGTCTTACTGTTAGCAATGAAGCTGTTTCAGTATAAGAGACTTTCGGGCCATAATCCCAATTAACAAGCAGAAATGCTAAGTTAAAAGTGGGCTCCCTAACATTACCTATTATCTTGGAGAATGCTTAGCTGGAGTAGGAACTGGTATTGCAAAACGTGATGCCGTTCTGGCATCTCCAGTACCCAGTTACCCAGGGCAAGTAGCCCTGGACACCCAAACATAACTGAAATCCAAGAAGATGACATAACAACTATGCTTATGAAGATGATAACAGAGGAAACAACATACCGAATGAGATACCTAAAGACATAGAGGAAGATAAACTGAAACAGAATATTGCCATCCCTAAAGAAATAGAGGAAGCTGAAGCCAAACAGTTTATGGCCTTTAGAATGGAAATGCTTAAAGCACTGAATAAAATAAAAGGAACAGAGTTGAAGGAACTAAAAGAAAAACAGGAAAGTAAAAGCAGACAGGTGAAGGAAGTAAACAAAACAACTCAAGACCTGAAGATAGAATTGGAAAAATTAAAGAAAACACAATGGAGGAAATAATAGGAAGAATCTAGGGAAGAAAACAGGAACTACAGAGGTAAGCATAACCAACAGACTTCAAGAGATGGAAGAAAGAATCTCAGGTGTAAAAGATACAATGGAAGAAATCGATGTATCTGTCAAAGAAAATGTTAAATCCAAAAAATTCCTGACACAGACCATCCAAGAAATCCAAGACAATATGAAAAGACAAAACCTAAGAATAATAGGTATAGAGGAAAAAGAAGACTCCCTTCTCCAAGGCCCAGAAAATATTTTCAACAAAATCATTGAAGAAATTTTCCCCAAGTTAAAGGAGAGGCCAATAAGAATACATGAGGCTTACAGAACACCCAACAAATTTGACCAGAAAAGAAAATCCTCCTGCCACATAATAATTAAAACAGTAAGTATACAGAACAAAGAAAAAAATACTAAAAGCCACAAGGGAAAACGGCCAAGTAACATATAATGGCAAACCCATTAGAATCACACCTGACTTTTCAACAGAGACTATGAAAGCCAGAAGGGCCTGAACAAATATCATGCAGACCCTAACAGAACACAGATGTCAGCCCAGGCTACTATACCCTGCAAAGCTATCAGTCCTCATAGATGGAGAACACAAGATATTCAAAGACAAAAACAAATTTCAACAATACCTACACACAAATCCAGCATTACAGAAGACACTGGAAGGGAAAATACAACCCTAAAAAATTAGCTTCTTTCAGGAAAACACAGGAAATAATTAACCTTAGTACAGTTAAAAAAAAAAAAAATCAACCAAGCACACAACCTGATGACCATAGCCAACATCAGAATCAAGGGATCTAACAGCCACTGGTCATGAATCTCTCTCAACATCAATGGACTCAACTCTGCAATAAAAAGACACAGATTAACAGAATGGATACGTAAACAAAACCCAGCAATCTGTTGCATACAAGAAACACACCTAAGGCACAAAGATAGACATTACCTGGGGGTAAAGGGTTGGAAGACGACTTTCCAATCAAACGGACCAAAATGAACCCAAGAAGCAAGCAGGAGTACCCATTCTAATATCTGATAAAATAGACTTTCAACCAAAATTAATCAAAAGAGATGGGGAAGGACACTACATACTCATCAAAGGAAAATTCCACCAGGAAGACATCACAATCCTGAACATCTATGCCCCAAATACAAGAGCACCCACATTGGTTAAAGAAACATTGATAAAATTTAAACTACATATAGATCTCCACACATTAATAGTGGGAGACTTCAACACCCCACTCTCAACAAAGGACAGGTCAACAAAACAGAAATTAAACAAAGAAACAATGTCTCTGACAGAGGTCATGAATCAAATGGAACTAACAGATATTTACAGAACATTACACCCAAACACAAAAGAATTTACCTTCTTCTCAGCACCACATGGAACCTTCTCCAAAATACACCACAAAATCGATCACAAAGCAGACGACATAGTTGGTCACAAAGCAAGCCTCAACAGATACAAGAAGATTGAAATAATCCATTATATCTTGTCTGATCACCATGGAATAAAGCTAGACGTCAACAATAACAGAAATAGCAAAAAGCCTACACACACATGGAAACTGAACAACTTGTTACTACATGACAGCTGGGTCAGGGAAGAAATAAAGAAATTAAAGTCTTTCTAGAAATCAATGAAAATAAAGACACAACATACCCAAAATTGTGGGACACAATGAAAGCAGTGCTAAGAGGAAAGTTCATAGCACTAATTTCTTCTCCTTCAAGAAGAAATTCAAGACAGCACATTCAAGCAACTTAATGGCTCACTTAAAAATTCTAGAAAAAGAAGAAGCAGACACACCAAGAAGGAATAGACGGCTGGAAGTAATCAAACTCGGGGCTGAAATCAATCATTAGAAACAAATAAAACAATTCAAAGAATCAATGAAACCAAGAGCTGTTTCTTTGAGAAAATCAACAAGATAGACAAACTCTTAGCCAAGCTAACTAAAAGGCCAAGAGACACCACCCAAATCAACAAAATCAGAAATGAAAAGGGGGACATAACTACAGACACTGAAGAAATCCAAACAATCATTAGGACTTACTTCAAAAGTCTGTATGCCACAAAATTTGAAAATATAAATGAAATGGACAATTTTCTTGATTGATTTGACTTACCAAAGCTGAATCACGACCAGGTAAATCAACTAAATAGTCCTATATCCCCCAAAGAAATAGAAGCGGTCATAAAAAGTCTCCCATCCCAAAAAAGGCCAGTCCCAGATGGCTTCAGCGCAGAATTCTACCAGACCTACAAGGAAGAGCTAACAGAATTTCTCTTCAAACTATTCCACAAAATAGAAACAGAAGGAACATTACCAAACTCATTCTATGAAGCCACAGTCACCTTGGTACCTAAACCTCACAAAGACTCAACAAAGAAAGAGAATTTCAGGCCAATCTCCCTTATGAACATTGATGCAAAAATACTTAACAAAAGACTTGCAAACTGAATCCAAGAACACATCAAAGATATTATCCACTATGACCAAGTAGGCTTCATGCCAGGTATACAGGGGTGGTTCAATATACGGAAATCCATCAATGTGATCCACCATATAAACAAACTGAAAGAAAATAAAAAAACACATGATAATCTCCCTAGATGCTGAAAAAGCCTTTGACAAAATCCAACACCCATTCATGTTTAAATTATTGGAGAGATCAGGGATACAAGGCACATATCTAAACATAGTAAAGCCGATATACAGCAAGCCTAAAGCCAACATCAAACTAAACAGAGAGAAACTTAAAGCAATCCCACTAAAATCAGGGACAGGACAAGGCTGCCCACTCTCCCCATATCTCTTCAACATAGTACTGGAAGTCCTTGCTAGAGCAATAAGACAGTTGAAGGAGATCAAGGGGATACAGATTGGAAAAGAAGAAGTCAAATTATCACTATTTGCAGATGATATGATAGTATACATGAATGACCCCAAAAACTCTACCAGGGAACTCCTACAACTGACAAACACCTTCAGCAAAGTGGCCGGATACAAAATTAACTCAAAAAAAAATCAGTAGCCCTCCTGTATACAAAAGACAAAAGGGCTGAGAAAGAAATTAGGGAAACAACACCCTTCACAATAGCCACAAATGACATAAAGTACCTTGGTGTAACCCTAACCAAGGAAGTCGAAGACTTGTATGAAAAAAATTTCAAGTCTCTGAAGAAAGAATTAGAAGAAGATATGAGAGGATGGAAAGATCTCCGATGCTCATGGCTTGGCAGGATTAACATAGTAAAAATGGCCATCTTACCAAAAGCAATCTACAGATTTAATGCAATTCCCATCAAATTGCCAACACAATTCTTTGCAGACCTGGAAAGAAAAATTCTCAACTTCATATAGAATAACAAGAAACCCAGAATTGCTAAAACAATCCTCTACAATAAAAGATCTTCTGGAGGTATTTCCATCCCTGATCTCAAGCTGTACTATAGAGCAACAGTTATAATAACTGCATGGTACTGGCATAAAAACAGAATGGTGGATCAATGGAACTGAACAGAAGCCCCAGAAATAAACCCACACACTTATGGACACCTGATTTTTGACAAAGATGTCAAAACCATACAATGGAAAAAAGATAGCATCTTCAACAAATGGTGCTGGTCCAATTGGATGTCTACATGTAGCAAAATGAAAATAGATCCATACTTATCACCCTGCACAAAACTGAAGTCCAGTGGATCAAAGACCTCAACATAAAACCAGAAACATGAAATCGGCTAGAAAAAAAAAAAAAAAAAAGTCGGGAATACCCTAGAACTCATTGGTACAGGAGAAAATGTACTGAACAGAACACCAACAGCACAGGCTCTGAGAGCAACAATCAATAAAAGGGACCTCATGAAACTGAAAAGCTTCCGAAAACAAAGGATACCGTCATCAAAACAAAGCAACTGCCTACAGATTGGGAAAGAATCTTCACCAACCCTTTATCTGACAGAGGACTCATATCCACTATATATAAAGAACTAAAGAAGCTGAAAAGCAGCAAACCAAGTAATCCACTTTTAAAAAAATGGGGAACAGAGCTAAACAGAGAACTCTCTGTAGAGGAATATTGAATGGCAGAGAAGCATTTAAAGCAATGCTCAACCTCATTAGCCATTAGGGAAATGCAAATCAAAACAACCCTGAGATTTCACCTTACACCCATGAGAATGGCCAAGATCAAGGACTCAAGTGAGAACACATGCTGGAGAGGTTGTGGAGAAAGGGGAACCCTTCTCCACTGCTGGTGGGAATGTAAACTTGTACAACCACTCTGGAAATCAATCTGGCACTTTCTCAGACAGCTAGGAATAGTGCTTCCTCAACATCCAGCCATACCACTCCTAGACATATATCCAAAAGAGGCTCAAGTACACAAAAAGGACATTTGCTCAACCATGTTTTTAGCAGCTTTATTTGTAATAGCCAGAAGCTGTAAACAGCCCAGATGCCCCTCATCTGAAGAATGGATGCAGAAATTGTGGTACATCTATACAATGGAGTATTACTCAGCAATGAAAAATAAGGAAATCATGATATTTGCAGGTAAATGGTGGGACCTGGAAAGGATCATCCTGAGTGAGTTGTCCCAGAGGCAAAAAGACACACAAGGTATATACTCACTCAAATAAACAAACAACATAGGATAAACCCACTAAAATTGGTACATCTAAAGTAACTAAGCCAGAGAGAGGACCCTAAGTAAAACGCTCAATCCCCATCCTGAAGGGCAAAGAGGATGGACATCAGAAGAATAAGAAAAAAGGAAACAACCTAGGAACCTGTTACAGAGGGCCTCTGAAAGCCAGAAGAGGAAAACAGGAAACAATCTAGAAACCTGCCACAGAGGGCCTCTGAAAGCCTCTGCCCTGCAGACTATCAAAGCAGATGCTGAGCATGATGGCCAACTGGTGGGCAGAGTCAATGGAATTTTATGTAAGAAGTGGGAAATAGCAAGAGCTGGAGAGGACAGGAACTCCACAAGGAGAGCAACAGAACCAGAAAATTTGAAAACAGCAAACTTCCCAGAGACTCATACTCCAACCAAGGACTATTCATTGAGATAACCTAGAACCCCTGCACAGATGTAGCCCATAGCAGTTTAGTGTCCAATTGGGTTACATAGTGATGGGAAGAGGGACTGCCTCTGACATAAACTGATTGGCCTGCTCTTTGATCACCTCCCCCTGAGGGGGGAGCAGCCTTACCAGGCCACAGAAGAAGACAATGCAGCCATTCCTGATGTGATCTGATAGACTACAATCAGAAGGAAGGATAGAAGGACCTCCCCTATCAGTGGACTTGAGGAGAAGCATGCATGCAGAAAGGGGAGGAAGGGTTGGATCGGGAGGGGAGGAGGGAGGGGCTTACGGGGGGATACAAAATAAATAAAGTGTAATTAATAATAATAATAATAAACAACATACAAAAAAGAAGAAGTAGTAAATAGTGAGTCCAGAAAAGCACAAAAGTCTCCCAGGGGAAAGAGACAGGTGGAGGACCATCATCTCACCAAAACACAAGGCACTGATATCACCTTCCTTGGCTCATAAGGTATTTTAGGCTTCTTTTGTCAAATCTTAGACTAAGTTGTTTGAAAAAAAAATTACTCACAAGAGTGTGGTATCTAAGAGTGACCCATATCTATGACTGGTTTGGAGGAACTTTATGGCCAGGAAAACAAGCGGGCAGTGACCACATTTCAGTACTCCTGGTCTGAGGCACTCAGGGAATTGGGCTGAAAAATCTGATTCACTGCTACCCTGCCTGCTGGTCCTAGGGCACAGGGCTCTCTGTGACATCCACCCATGCAGCCATCCCAGTCTCCATGCCAGCATCTGGAACACTTGGCTCAAGGCCAATGGGGAAGCTGGAATGATGTTACAGTGATGCTCTGCCTAAGTGCTGACTCTGTGCTCTGCAGGTCTGCTACAACCCCTCTTCTGCAGCCCTCCTCACCATGTGTGTAGGGCTGACCATTTAGCCTGACGCCTGTCACTCACAGGCCGAACATGGATGGCAGGTACTCAAGGCTCCCCAAGGGAACTGTGGCCTCTAGGCATACAGGTTTTGGCCTGCCACCCCTTGGCACTCAGCACAAGTGGCTTAGCTCCTCAGCAGCATCAGCCCTGACCTGGCTGGTCAGTCCAGCTCCTTTCGCTGCTCACTGGATTTGGATCAACAAAGGACCCTGAAATTTCACCTTACACCCATCAGAATAGCTAAGATCAAAAACTCAAGTGATAACACATGTTGGGGAAGATAAGGATAAAAGGGAACCCTCCTTCGTTGCTAGTGGGAATGTAAACTTGTACAAACACTTTGGAAATCAATCTGGTGCTTGCCCAGATAATTAGGAACAGTGCTTCCTCAAATAGAGCTATACCACTCTTAGGCCTATATTCAAAATATGCTCAAGTATAATAAAGGACATTTGCTCAACTCTGTTCACAGCAGATTTATTTGTAATAGCAAGAATCTGGAAACAACCCAGTTGTTCCTCATCTGAGGAATAGATACAGAAATTTTGCTACATTTACACAATGGAATATTACTCAGCAATTAAAAACAAGGAAATCTTGAAAATTGCAAGCAAATGGTGGGAAGTAGAATAGATCATCTTCAGTGAGGTATCCCAGAAGCAGAAAGACACACATGGTATCTAATCACTTGTAAGTGGATATTAGACATAAATATAGGATAAAAATACAAAAATCTGTACACTTAAGAAGCTAAACAAGACAACCCTGGGTAAGGTGATCAGTCCTCACTCAGAAAGGCAAATGGGATGTACATCAGAATAGGGAGAAAACAGGGAACAGGACAAGAGCCTACCACAGAGGACCTTTAAAAGACTCTACCCAGCAGGGTCTCAAAGCTGATGCTGAGACTCATAGCCAAACTTTGGGCAGACTGCAGGGAATCTTATGAAAGAAGGGGGAGATAGAAAGACCTGGAGGGGACAGGAGCTTCACAAGAAGAGCAACAGGCCAAAATATCTGGGCATAGGTGTCTTTTCTGAGATTGATACTCCAACCAAGGACCAGGCATGGAGTTAACCTAGAACCCCTGCACAGACATAGCCCGTGGCAGCTCAGTCTCCAAGTGGGTACATTAGTAATGGGAATGGGTACTATATTTGACATGACCTCAGTGACTGGTTCTTTGATCACCTCCCTTTGATGGTGTAGCACACTTACCAGGCCACAGAAGAAGGCACTGCAGCCAGTCCTGATGGGACATGACAGGCTCGGGTCAGAGTGAAGGGGAAGAGAACCTCCCTTATCAGTGGTCTTGTGGAGAGGAATGGGAGTAGATGAGGGAGGGAGGGTAGGATTGGGAGGGGATGAGTTATGGGGGCTACAGCTGGGATAGAAATTAAATAAACTGTAATTTATAAAAACAATTAAAAAGTTAAAACAAAGAAAAAGAAAAACAATGTGGAATATGGGATGAAATTTGAAATTCTCTAAATTTCTGTGCTTGCAGGTTTACCTACCTGGGTCATAACTGCCACTTACTTTTTCTCCTTGTAACCTCTGCACACTGTCTCAAGAACCAATCATCGTTTTTGTGACACTTATGCAATGAGAGTGCTTTGTCACATTCTAGAATTCTAAAAATAACAGCAAAAGGGACATTAGTTTTTATTTGTTCTTCATGTGTATTAGTTTTCTGTTTCCAGTCAGTATAAATGAATAGAGAATCCACTTTATAATCTAATGACAGATTGGTGATTTGCTTCTTGCTTGTTGACCTTTTCAAAGCAAATGAGTCATTCACTGACTTATATTTCTCAAGAAATCAGCTTCTGTATTTCTTGGCTTGTTTTTAAGGATCATTATGAACAAAGGCACCTTTATGAGTTCCCAAAAAGTGTATGGATTTAATTGCCCCATCTATTTTGCCAATACTCAGCTTTTGTGCACAAAAACGGTGCAATAGATTTGTTATGATCTCAACCTGGGGTTTTATTTTATATTATCAGAATGAATAAAGTGACTTGGTACATGACTGCTTCATTTCTTTATTTTCTATAGTCCCCTGCTCATACCATTACTCATTCATATTAACTGTGTTCATTTTTAAATAATCATATTGGGATTCCTTTTTACAATCTGAATACATGGGCTGTTATAGAAAATTGATTTAAATATCCTTTCAAATATATAAGTTTTCTATTAACTATTTCTTTGGTGTAACCGTAATGTTCCATCTATAACTTCTGAGATCCAAAGAGACTCAAAATAGGTGATTTATACTGTTTGGGCAATTACATTATAAACCTAAAAAGTCATTCCGAAGAAGTTTTCTCATTCCTGATTCATCCTATTTGTTAGTCTAATATTCTTGTGGGGAGTTTATCAGCCCAAGTGGCTTAATTTATTTTAAGATATAAAAGCGTAAGCACATGTATGCATACACACATTCTCACATGTAGTATATATATATATATATATATATATATATATATATATATATATATATAATACAAATGTTAAGTATGAACCCTTGAGCTCCATCAAATGACTCTGTTGTTATATCACTTTTGCCACCTCCCCTATTTTATTATATTATTTCTTTCATCATCACTTGAAATCTTGGTCAAATGATTCTGTTTTGGTCTTTAGAGCACATTTACCTGCTTTAATCTCCCTATCCTTAGCCTCACCCTACTTATGGCCTCTTTACATTTTCTAGATATCTTTATTCACTCAATGTTTTATACTCATCTGTGGATTTGAACCTAACAACAGCAAATTGAAAAGAAAATGTAATGTTTAGGTTTCTCTATTACCACATTCAGTATGATCTTTCTTTTGCCTTTCAATTAATTGAAAAGTTCATGTTTCCATTTTTATTTACACCTGAAGAATACTCCATAATGAGTGTGGAACACATTTTCATTAGCCATTCCTCACTTGAAGAGTGTTTAGCTTATTGCTATGTCCTGGATATTGTGAATAGAGCAGCAATGAACATGACTCACAAAGTCTCCATGGAATAGAATGTCAAGTCTTTTGGGCGAATGACAAGGAGTGTTAGAGATGTTTGACACAGTAGATTGACAGTCAGCTTCTTGAAAATTATCCACAGTGGTTTCTACAGTTATATAACTTTACAACCCCACCAAGAAAGAATAGGAATTCTCCTTTCCCTACATCCCTTCCAAGGTTTCTTGTTTGCTGTCTTGTCTTTTTGATCTATGCTCTTCTGACAGGGTTAAGAAGAAATCTCAACAGTGCATTTGTATTTGTATTTCCAAAATGACTAGTGCACAGGGACCTTTTATGAGATGACTCTGAGACTTTTTTTTCTCTCTATTTCTGTTAAAAGCACTCTCTCCAATTCCAAGACCCATATTGAACTGAGTATGTATCTTCTGACTCAGTTTGTGTAGTTCTTTATGTATTCTGTATATTAATCTTATATTAGATTATCTTATATTAGTCTTTGTTAGATGTACAGTTGGCAAAGATTCCCTCCCATTAGGTTTCTTTCCTCTTTGCCATGTTTATTGTAGCTTCAATTATTAAAATTTACTTTATGTGAAGTCCTGATTGAAAATTAGTCTTAATTCAAATATTACATGTTTGTCTGCACTGAGCCCTTAGGAAACTTCGCTTATATGTTGGGAGTTATGAATAAAGAGATAGCTTATATGAGTTTAACTTTCCATTCCAAGCTATAGGTCACTGATGCTTCTGTAGTTTGTGACATGATCTTCACTCTTGTATCCCTGGTGAGGCCCCTGGAGCGCCAATGTCATTTTAAAATTCTCTGTACCCAATGATAGCTTAAAATTATTGTGTCACACACAAAAAAAATTTAAATACATGAATATATATAAGGAACATGTTGGTCAAGACAGCTTTGATAAGCTTGTCATGAAGATGTGAAAAGTATGAAGCAAGAGTAAAAGAGTAAACAGAAAACCTTATATGTCAAAGTGCCAAGGAACAATTTTATTTAATCAATCCCAGTAACATGGATTGATTATATATATGGCAAACTACCTATTTTAACAAACGAGAAAACTGTTATGCATGCAATAATAAATAAAGTATGCAACATTGAGACATTCTATCCTTTCAACATCATGGGTATACTATATGGCATACATAGAGTCAACGCATTTTCTTCACCCTACTCAAAGGACATATGGTAAAGGTGGTGTGAGACTGTTGATCTTGTGTGTCCTCTAAAATTCTAGAATTCTTAGTGGAGGTATGATTAATTTCAGTATTTGATACAGTAGCATATTTTTCTGCATTTTGCCTCTGTCTTTGCAAGGCTAATTTTTATCTCTCAGAGAATTTTAATGAAAGATTAAAATCCTATCTTATATTTGGATCAAAAATGATGCATGCATTTTTATGGCTAATGACCTTTTCAAAGTGAAAGGGAGAGTCACTCACTACTTGTTCTCAAGAACTCTGCTGATATATTTCTTGGCTTGATCTTCAGGCTTACTCTTGCAATAAGAGGGCACTCATACTATCACATTGTGTGACAAACTTGTCTTCAATCTTTTCCCAGTTCTTAGCTATTTTGTACACATTATCATAGTGACTATGTGGTTTCTGAGTAGAGTTGTGTTTTACAATTCCACCATGATAAGGGAATTTATAGATGAGTGTTTCATTCCTTTTCTATGTCCATCTGTATGAATCATTTAAACATTTAAGATTGGATATTTCATTTTCAATTAAAGTTGGAGATTTCCTCATGCATCCTGTATATACAATATTTTCAGTTAACTTCTCAAAATGTATGGACTTTTTGTTAATTCATCTTTATTATCTTTCAACATCCTGAGAAAAATAAACCTTTATGAAGTTTATTTCTCCATTTCTGCCTCTCTCCTACCTTCATAGGAGAATGCATTAAGTCATTGGTATTTTCCTTTACAACCTTTTTCTCTTTCCACTCTCCAAGTTCTTAAATACTGATGTGATCATTTCCTCTAAAGGTGCTAGAGCTTTGCTTCCAGTTTTTTCATTTGTAGGAAATGACTGGATAATAGTTTTTTCCAACCTTGGGAAGTGTCTTAGGACCATCTTTAAAGAAAGCTTCAACTTACCAGAGCAACATCACAACAAGAAAATAAACAGTTCTTTTGGCAAAGAGTAAAAAATTTTAGTTGAGGTTTAGCAAACTGCTTCTTTGTAAAATATCCACCGATAATAGGCTTTGGCAGGTATATCTCCATTAATGTGGAGTAATTTTGCTACTCACAAACGCATATCTGCTTTTTTGGTACTTTTACATTATTAAAGACAAATGAATTCTGCTTTACAAAACTAAGAATGAAACAGTTCCAAGGTAAATCAACCATAACAAATCAAGAATGTAAACACATTTTATTCTTATTTAAATTACAGATGACATCAGAGTACAGAACTCCAAGCCCTGTCTTTGGCTTTGGTTTCTGTACAACTCATGGAAAATAGCCCCATTCCTGACAGTCAAAAACACGTCAGAACAGATGTAATTTTTCATTTCCTCCTCAGCTCTTCTTATTCTTTTGTATGACAGGAATAATCCATGGACATTCCCTGTGTCTTTGCTGAAGTAAATGCACTGCACAAACTAAGTGCAAAATGTCATTTTTTGGAAAGCATTTTTTGAACACTAAACGAAGTCTTTCATTTATTAATTCTTTGTGTCTCTGTTTCACAAAACAATGACAGCAGTTCAATTCATGTTTCCTCATTCTAAACTAAAATGAGTCTGCATTCTATATCTACATCTGATTATTTGGAAAAGAGAAATCCAATTTACTTCATTTTTTTTTCAAATTCCCTTCTATATTTCATTTTATATTAATCCTAACAGCAAGGAATATTAATGGATTATTTTTATCTTGTTTGCAGCACTCAAAAGTTTACCTGTGAATTCCAAGTTCAATGAGTAAAAGTACCAGGAGTACTGACACCTATGATTCTTATCAAAACATCCATTGCATCCACAGAGCCTCCTTTCACTCTGCTGAGCTTGGACTAAAGCTTGGCTAGATTAATAAAGATTCTGGTAGCACCTTCCAAGTGAAATTTAATTTAATGTACATGAAAAAGCAAGGTTATTGTTCCTGTGTTGTGTGTTTTATTTCTGTCAGATTTGTACTTTCCCTTGTGTCTGTTTTTTACTTTTCACAAAATATCTGCTGGTACACACTATTCCCAAAGGTCAGGAAATGTGTAAGAGCAAGTTAAAGGAAGATACTGAAGTAAAACTATGCCTGAAAATGTCATACAGAATCTTGAAAATATGCAATCAAAATAATAATAAAATCAACAAGGAGAAAAAAATGTAATTAATAAAGATAATAATAAAAATAAATGAATCATCTAAAACATCATATTGTCCTGAAGGTAAAATTGTGTAAGTCTAGTCCTGTGTTATATCAAGAAGAGTATTTCAAATCAAATATTAATTATTGAATTACATCTTTTACATATCAGGAGCTAATTTATTTTATTAAATAAATAATTTTACACATTAATTAAGCATGTGTATAGGTTACAAATGCAAATGAGATTATTTTTGTGATGCACTTTTTCTTGAATAAGTCACAATAGGATTACCTCATATACTTTATTTTTATTAGAGTTGGCTGGTATTGGGAAAGAAAAAAGAGCAAATGCAGCTACTGGCACGAAAAATAAAAGCTTCTGGTCACATTCAGTTTCCACCATAGTGGTGACCCTGGCCAAGGTGTTTTTATTGTAATTTAATTTCATTTTAAATACAATTTAAATTTGGTTTCAATTCAAATATAATTATGTTATCTATCCCCTTCTGTTACCTTCCTCCTGTCTCTCCCATGTTGTCTCCCACCTTGGTTCTTCTCAAATTGAACCAGTAGTTCTAGTGTGAGGTATTTTTTTTTTTCTTCTAAAATGTCAGGAAAGTTTCACCCAGGATATGTTGAAAGTATAGTTGACTAAACAGATCTGAGCAGAAACAATAACAAGTGTAATAATGTGAAAAGGAAAAACCTCAGTGGACCCCATCACTAGAAAAAGAACTACAGACAAGGAGAGATCCTGGAGGGGTGCATTGTTTCCTTCTTCAGGGATGAGATATATAAGTGGCTATCCAAAACCAAAAGGTCTGACCTAAAATCATGTACATAAAAACAAATTGAGAAGTATGTGTGTGTGTGTGTGTGTAGAGACATATGTTCATGTTATAAAAACAATTACAACATATAAGGCACTACTTTATTGTTTTAAATTATTTTATTATTATTATTTGTTTCAATTTATTCAATTTGAATGCAGGCTGTGGCCCTCTCTATCTTCTCCTCACTGTTCTACCTACCATTTCTCCACCCTCCTATGATCCCTCCCATAGTCCACTGATAAGGGATGTCCTCCTCCCCTTCTTTCAGAACACAGCCTATCAGGTCTCATCAGGAGTGTCTGGATCCTCTTTATCAGTGGCCTATTAATTTCACCTAGCCAGCAGCAGTAGAACAAAGGGAAGGCAACTGAGAAAATGCCAGAGACTGTCCTTGCTCCTCTTACTAGGACACCCACATGAAGACTGAACTGCCCATGGGATACATCTGAACATGGTGTCTAGTTCTTCTCCATGCACTGTCCTTGGTTGGAATATCAGTCTCTGCAGGCCCTCCTGGGTCCAGATATTTTGGCTCTGTTGGTTTCCTTGTAGAGATCCTTTCCCCTCCAGGTCTTTCTATCTCCCTCTTCTTCCATAAGTTTCCTGCACTTTTCCCAAGCTTTGGTTATGTGTCTCAGCATCACCTTCGATACCCTGATGGGTAGAGTCTTTCACAGGTCCTCTGTGGAAGGCTCCTGTCCTAGTCCCTGTGTTCTCCTACTTCTCATGTCTATCCTGATTGCCCTTTTCAATGAGGAGTAATATTCTTATTTAGGGTCCTCCTTGTTGTTAAACTTCATTAGCACTATAGATTTTAGTATATTTAGCTTGTATTATAAGGTTAATATCCACTTATAAGCGAATATATTCCATGTGTGTCTTTCTACTTCTAGGCCACCTCAGTCAGGACGATCATTTCTAGTTCCATCCATTTGCCTGAAAATTTCATGATTTCCTTGTTTTGAATTGCTGAGTAGTATTCCATTGTGTAAATGTATCACAATTTCTCTATCCATTCCTTAGTTGAGGGACATCTAGGTTGTTTCCAGATTCTAGCTTTTAAGATAAATCTGTTATGAACATAGTTGAGCAAATGTACTTGTGGTATGGTTGAACATCTTTCAGTTATATGCTCAAGAGGGGTATAGCTGGAATTTGAGGTAGCACTATTTCTGATTTTCTGAGAAAGCAACAGATTGATTTCCAAATTCTATGTAAAAGGTTACATTCCCACATGCAATGGAGGTGGATTCCCCTTTCTCCACAACCTCTCCAGCATGTGTTATGACTTGTTTTTTGTTTTTTTTTTTTTTGTTTTGTTTTTGGTTTTTTTTTCACCTTAGCCATGCTGATCAGTGTAAAGTAAAAGCTCAGGATTATTTTGATTTTCATTTTCCTGATTTTTAAGGATGTTGAGCATTTCTTTAAGTGCTTCTTCCATGTGACGTTCCTCTGTTGAGATGCAATTCCCATAAAAATAACAACAAAATTCTTTACAGACCCTGAAAGAATAATTCCAAATTTCATATAGAAAACAAAATATCCAGAATAGCTATAATAACCCCGTCCAATAAAAGATCTTTTGGGGATATCTCAGTTCCTGATCTCAATCTGTATTATAGAGCAAAGGTCATAAAAGCTCTATGGTAAATGCATAGAAACAGAATGGTGGATCATTGGAACCAAATAGAAGTCACAAAAATAAACCCACACACCTATAGATACTTGAGTTTTGACAAAGAGGCCAAAACCATACAATGGAGAAAATTGATAGAAACTTCAACAAATGGTGCCAGCCTAACTGGGTGTCTACATGTAGAAAAAGTAAATATATTTATATTTATCACCCTGCACAACAGTAAAGTGCAATTAGATCAAGACCTCAACCTATAACAAGACTCAATAAATCATAAGAAGGAAACATGGGGAAAAACCTGAACTCATTGGCACAGGAGACTCAACTTTCTGAATAGAATACTATCAGCACAGGAGCTAAGATCAACAATCAATTGTCATGGTAAATTCTACCAGAGTGGACGCAGGACTAGCCACAGGATTATCATCATGGATTGCTGCAGCCATGAATCATCTGAAGGAAGGGGCGGGCATGGGAGCATTAGCAGGCCTTCTGGTGTTGGTCACCTTGGTTTGCCTGTGGTATATATGCAAGATTAGAGTCTCACAACAGCGTAATGCAGCCATGACCATTCAGACCTTTACAGCCATTGAAGCAGGACAGTCTCCCCAAGCATGGTTGGCTACCATAAAAAGCCAAAATGTTACGCTCAGGATGCGAGGCTAAGCACTGCACTCAGGGTCAGCCGCCTTGGACCCAGAGAAGAGCATGTCTGATTGCATGCGGGTTGATGCCCCAGGTCCCGCCTCTGAGAAAGGTATCGGACGGGTCTGATGCTCTTTGGGTGGATGACACCTAAATGAACACCAGTACAAAGTCCCAATTTATTTCTAATATCAGAGATCAGACCTCTACTCTTGCCTGATGCGTCCAAAACAAAAAGGGGGAACTGTAGAGAGCTGCGTAATGCCGCGCCTGAAAGATGGAGCTGGTTTCCGCCTTCCACCTTCCCAATGGTGAGTACTCTCTGCCACAAACAACTCCACATTTGGCTAAGGCTGAGGATCTGGCTTGCTTCCATGTATGTGGACCTATCTGCATTGCCCACGTGGCATGCTGAGGTTGGCTACCCAGAGGCTATTTAAAGTGGGCTGGCTTTCCCCAGGGTCAGATGATTGTTCAAGGTTCCTGAATAAACTGCATTGAAAAAAAAAAAAAAAAAAGAATTACCTATGGGAAAAAAAAAAAAAAAGCTTCTGTAAAGCAAAGGGCACTGTCACCTGAACAAAACTACAGCTTGCACTGTCACCTGAACAAAACTACAGCTTAAAAAGTGGGAAAAGCTCTTCACCAACCTTATATCAGACAGAGGACTAATATCAAAAATATATACAGAACTCAAGAAATTAAACACCAACAAACAAAATAATAAAGAGACTTCTCAACAGTGGAATATTTTTATTCTGTAGGGATAGACATTATTTTTCACTCTTGTACTCATTGATGAGGTCTCTTAGTGTCCAATGGTTATTTCCAAAACTACCTGTAGCACAATTATAGCTTAAAATTATTGAGTCACAGAATAAAATTAAAAACAAAACATAAATCTAGAAAATGGACCTCTTGGTTTGGGAAATGTGAAGAGCTTATCATGAAGATGTTAGAAGTACAGAACATGACTAAATAATATACTTTGTATATGTGTGAAATTGCCAACAAACAATTGTAT
This sequence comes from Meriones psammophilus, assembly GCA_036365155.1. NCBI lineage: Eukaryota > Metazoa > Chordata > Mammalia > Rodentia > Muridae > Meriones > Meriones psammophilus. The sequence continues at coordinate 40,601 of JAEOAE010003260.1, forward strand.
TTAATGAAGAGATATTACTGGTATATACATGGCAAACTACCTAATTTAACAAATAAAGAAATAGTAACACAATCATGAATAAAGTATGCAGCATTGAGACAGTCTATGCTTTCTACTTCAGGGAAATGAATGTGATTCATATTAATCCCATAAAATTCCTCCTACTTCCCCAGAGAACCTATGCTTATGGTGGTGAGACCTTTGATATATGTGTGTTCTCCTAAATTCTAGAATTCTTAGTGGAGGGGTGATTAATTTAAGTATTTGATGCAGTAACAGTATTTCCTGAATTTTTGTCTTTGATAGTCTTTGCAAAGCTGATTTTGATCTACCAGTGAGTAATAATGAGGTACTCAAATGTCATGTTACAAAATCAGATTAAAAATTGATGGATGTATTTTTATGGTTGTTGACCTTTTTATAGGGCCTTTCCACTTGTTCTCTAGAAATGGTGCTGATGTATTTCTTGGCTTGATACCCACGCTTAGTAGTGTCATAAGAGGGCAGCTTTGTATTTTCACATTGTGTGACAACAAAATTGCCTCCCCAATTTTGCCAATTCCTAGCCATTCTGCACAGATCATTGTAATGACTATGTCAGTCCTGATTTGAGGTTTATTTTACAATTTTACAGTGAAAAAGAATACTTTATAGTTAAGTGTTTAATTTCATTATTCGATGTTAATTAAGATTAGATATTTCAATTTTAATTAAAGTTGGGGAATTCCTCATGCATTCTGAATACATGTACTCATATACACAGTGTTTTCAGTATCGTCTCAAAATATATGAATTTTCTATTTACTGCTTCTTTAATATCTCTCTACATTGTAAATAACTACATTTTTATAAAGTTTAGTTCCATCTTTGCTTCTTTCCCACCTTCATAGGATAATGCCCTAATTCATTGGTACTCTACTTTGAAACCATTTTCTCTTCCTACTGTCCAAGTTCTTAAAGTCTGATGGGATCATTTCCTCTAAAGTTTTTCCAGATTCTCTTCTTAAATTTTCAAGTCTATGAAATTCCAAGGTGGATTTCTTCACTACTATGTAAAATGTATTACAAGGTTCTTTTCCTATAAATCTTCAGTTTACCAGAAAACCACCAACAACAACAACAAACCAAAAACAGCAATAATCTGTTCTTATGGTAAAAAGTATTAATTTTTGAGCTCATACTCAGCAAAATCTTTAATTATAGAATATTTATTGACGATATGATTCTTCACATTTGCATTAAAGCAGAGTACATTAACTGTTCACACATTTACATCAGCTGTTTGGGCCCTATAACACTATGAATGTTCGCTTTTACAAAAGTAAGGTCTAAACAGTACCAAGATCAATCAACCATGACAAGTCTAGAAAGTAAATACACTTTAATCTCATTTAAGTGACAGATGTTTTCAGGGTCTAAAACCCTAAGCAGTGCCTTTGAATTTGGCTTCTTGTATATTCCAAGGCAAATAGTTTCATCCATTCTGGACAAAGTCACATCAGAACAGATACATTTTTAAATTCCTTCTTTCCTCTCCTTTCTCCTCGCTCTGTATGACAGTAACAGTCTGTTGGCATTCCCCGTGTCCATGATAGAGTAATTGCATAAGCACAAATTAAGTGAAAATTTTCATTTCCTAAAAAGTTTTTGAAACAGTAAACTAAGTCCCACAATCACTTTTTGTGTCTCTATATTTCAGAATGCAGTGGAAGGTGTTTTTGTTTTGTTTTGTTTTGTTTTGTTTTTTACCAACTATTCCCTGTTTTCTCCCTCTTCCAATTTCCATCCTGTTTGCCTTCCCCAGCAGTAGGAACAGGACTGTCTCTCACATGAACTCATGTAAGTTCTTTGATCACCTCCACTTGAGGGAGGAGCAACCTTACCAGGCCAAAAATGAAGACAATGCAGCCAGTCTTGATGTTACCTGACAGACTAAGGTCAGATGGAATGGGAGGAGGACCTCCCCTAATTAGAGTGGGGGACAGGCATAGGAAAAGAAGATATTGGGAGGGTTTAATTGGTAGAGGATGGGGGAAGGGACTATACCTGGGATACAAAGTGAATAAAATGTAATTAATAAAAAATAAAGTAAAAAATATTTTTGGATACAATATTAAAAAAATAAAATCTGTATTATATCTCTATATATTTATTGAAAATGAAAGTCCACTGTATTTATTTCATTCAAAATCCATTATATGGTATTTCATTTTATCTTATTCTTTTTTCTCTTTTAAAATTTTATTTATCTTATTAATTCAGTATTTATTATAATTGATTCACTTTGTATCCTGACTTTATCCCCCTCCCTCTTCTTCTCCCAGTCCCACCCAACCTCCCCTTTCTCCCCCTATGACTCTCCCCTTGTCCACTGATAGGGAAGTTCCTCCTCCCTTCCTCTCCGACTTTAGCCTATCAGGACTCATCAGGGCTCGCTTTTCTGACTCTATATGAAATGTAGAAGGTTTCTTTCTTTTGCCTGTACAATGTTATGGGATGTTTTTAAAAAACTGGTATTACCTGTTACCTGTGAATTATATTTGGTAGATGATCATTTTCCAAATATTGTGGTGTTTTCTGTTGTTGGTTAGGTGGTTGGTAGGTTTTCATGATGGGGTTTCTGTGTGCAATAACCCTGGGTGTCCTGGACTTGCTTTGTAAACCAGGATGTCATTGAATTCACAGAAATATGCCTGCTTCTGCCTTCCTAATTGCTAGAATTAGAGTTGTGTGCCACCAAGCCTGGCTCATTTCCCAAATAATATTTTTCTAACTCTGAGATTATTAAACGTTTTCCCCTTTTCTGTATTAGTTACCTCAAACTAATTCTTCTGAGATTAGAAGTTTATTTTCATCTTCTTGGTTATGTAATTTCTAAAATATTTTGTTTTCTTTAATGCTTTTATAAATAAAAGACTGTCCATCATATATATCTCAGAATGTGTGTTGTGGGAATATAAAAAGTCTGTCGATACATATACATTGAATTTTTTCCTTGCCATTTTACTGAAATTGTTGATGTTCGACGTATATTCTGATAACAGTGAGGATCTCATGTCATCTGTTAGTAGGGATAAATTGAATTTATCATGACATATTGTGAGCTATTAATTTCTTTCTATTACTGTATTGTTCAGTGTTGTACCTCCAGCACAACACTAAAAAGAATATTAGCCGTATAATACAGGATAAACATACTAAAATCTACACTCCTAAAGAAGGTAAACAACAAGGAGGACCCTAATGATGATGCTCAATACTCACTCAGAAGGTCAAACTGGATAGATGTCAGAAGCAAGAGAAGACAGGGAATAGGAAAGGAGCCTTTCACAAACGGCCTCTGAATGACTCTACCCATGAAGGAATCAAAGGGAATTATGAGACTCAGAGCCAAACTTTGGGCATAGTGCAGGGAATCTTTTGGAAGAAGGGAGAGATAGAAAGTTCTGGAGGGGACAGGAGCTCCAAAAGCAGACCAACATAACTAAAAGTTCTGGGTTCAGATGGGGATTGCAGAGAATGATGTTCCAACCCAGGACCATGCATGGAGAGGACCTAGTCTCTATGTTCAGATGTAGCCCATAGGCAGCTCAGTCTCCATGTGGTCTCCCTAGTAAGGGGAGCAGGTTCTGTCTTTGACGTGGACTCATTGGCTGGCTCTTTGATCACCTCCCACTTGGTGAGATGACCTAAGCAGGCCACAGAGAAAAAGCACCCAGACAGTCCTGTTGAGCCCCGAGAGGCTAGGGTCAAATAAAAGGGCATTATGACATCCCATATCAGTGTATTAGGGAAGGGGCATAGGCGGAGAAGACAGAGGCAAGATGGGATGTGGAGGAGATGAAGGAGGGAGCTACAGCTGGAATACAAATTGAATAAATTGCAGTAACTAATAAAAGTCAGAAATACAGAAAAAATACAGAAAAAAAAAAAGGCCTGAGAATTGTAAACAGCCTCTTTTCTTCAAGGTTTTGTTGGAGTGCCTCACAGTTTTCTACATATATAATGATGTTGGCTATAGGTTTGTCACAAGTAGCTTTTATTATTTTATAGAATGTTTCATCCAACCTTACTCTCTCTGGGAGTTTTAACTTGAAATGATGAAGTTTTTTTTGTATTTTTATAATATATTATGTTAAAAAAACAATTTATGGAAGTTTTATAGTTTTATGATTTATTATATGAGTAAAATTGTTTATGTTGAACCAAGCAAGTCGTTCTGAAATACATTTTTATCACCCTGAATGATCTTCTTGATATCGACATATATTCAATGTTCTAGTGTTTTTGTGAGGATTTTTTTTTTGCATGCATGATCATCAGGTATGTTTTTACTTATGTCTATGTGTGCTTCTGTGGTAATTACTTAATAAAAATATACTAGACTTAAGAAGTTATGGGAGGCAAAGCCAAGGTGGCAACTAGCATGCACAATTTCTGAGTTGCAGAGAAGCTGAACGCCTGAGTTGGTGAGTGGAAGGACTTTTGAAGCCAGGGAAATGACAGTGAGGCTTTCTAAATGAAAGGGAACATCTCACTAGGTGAGAACTTTGGGCTTGGTTCACCTGAGGACTTGTTTGGTGAAGAAGAGAAACGATCCATTGATCTCCTGGCTCTTCTTCTTAGGACCTCCCACCTCCTTGGCACAGCCGACTGACCAAGATTCTCAGCTCAGAGCTCACTGCAGGGAGACTGCAGCTGCTGAAGCGAGGCTCCTAGCCCCTTAGCTGTAACTGCCAGATGTACATTCCTTGGAGTCCCAGACCCACAGCACCATCCTCCCATGGTCCCAGGTCTGCTAACCATGATACTGACTCTGCAGGATCTCTCAACCACTGACTGTATGGCTCACCCAAACCCTGAGTGACAGATAATTCACTATATACTCACCAAAGCCCAGCAGATCCTCCCTATAAGCTAGGCACACCGGGCCCTGGACTCCCAAGCCTGGAGAGAAGAGTGGAGGATTCCCAGGACTTCCCAGAAGGCATTTGGACTTCCATCACAGTCTCCAGCTGCAGCTGGACTTCCTATCCTGGTGGCTGCAGCAACACTGAGCTGGCGGGCTGTGGCAGTCCTCCTGCATAAGACCAAGCAGGGCCAAACCAGAGAGAAGAGAGCCTGGATACCCTGGTCTTTGCAGATGGGACTTGCATGAGAGTGAGTGCACCCTTGAGTGTCTGCAGAGACCCAGATCCAGTGTCCTTCTAAACTAGAAACCAGGCATCGGACCCCTACTACCACCCACATATCCACTGTGGAAAATAGAGTCCCTTGGGAAATTGAAGCCCCTGATCTGCGGGTCCAACTGAGCATGTTAAGGCAGATAATGGTGGAAATTGCGCCTTGACTATCACCAGCGTCTGCTACATCTACAGCACGTGCACAAGTAACCCCGTAGAAGCCTGCAAGTCAGAGCCCCTCCCACACACTCCAGAGTTCAACATTTTCTATCACTCTGTCCCTCAAGACACACACACACACACACACACACACACACACACACACACACACACGTGCGCATGCATGCATCAGCATTTGCCCTTTTGCGTCCAAGGTTTTCCTCCCACAGGTAGAGCTAAAGCACCAACCCACCCACTGAGGCCAGAGAACCTCTTTCAGCATCTGAAGAATTCTCCAGATGCCGGATAGAGACATTACCCATCTAAACTGCAGAATCCAGAAACAAATAGGGAAGGTATCAGATAAGCCAATGTCCAGGGGTCTGTGAAAGAACACATCCAACATAAATCAGGACATCATGGCTTCACTAGCAGCTCCCAAAATTGATGGATACTCCAATTCATCAGAAGCACAGAAAAATGACTTTAAAGCTATACTTGCCCATTTATTTGAGGCACATAAAGAGGAAACAAACAAATCTCTCAGAGCAATAGACATAAAAATTCAGACAGTTAAAGAGGAAATGAACAAATCTATGAAAGTTTTGGTCAGTCAATTGGAGGCAAAGAAAGAGGAAATGGCCAAAATTGTCAAAGAATTTTGACAAATATAGCCAAACAAATAGAGGCAAAAGTAGAGATACAATTAGTGGCATATAGAGGAAATGAACAAAAAAATAGAGACCATCATAGAGAGACAGGAATCCACATTCAAACAGATGAAGAAAATGGTGCAAGGCATGAAAACAGAATTAGAATCAATAAAGAAAACAGAAACTGAGAAATCCCTGGAGCTGGAGAACTTAGAGAATAGATCAGAAACCACAAAGGTAAGCATCACCAACAGATGGAAGAGAGAATCTCTGGAGCTGAAGGGTACACTCACAGAAATTGATACTTCTCTCAAAGAAAAAATAAAATCAGAAAAGTCCCAGACACAAAATATCCAAGAAATCAAGGATGCCATGAAAAGATGAAATCTAAGAATAATAGGAATTGATGAAAAAGAAGACTCCAGGCTCCAAGGTCCAGAAAATATTTTCAAGAAAATTTCCCAACTTAAAGAAAGATATGTCCATAAATATACAAGAGGCCTACAGAACACCAAATAGACTAGACCAAAAAAGAAACACTTCATGCCACATCATAGTCAAAATATTAAATCTACAGAACAAAGAAACGATATGAAAAGCAGCAATGGAAAAATGCCAAGTAACATGTAAAGATAGACCTATGAGAAGCACACAGGACTTCTCATCAGAAACTATGAAAGCCAGAAGGGCCTGGGCAGATGTCATGCAGACTTTAAGAGACCACAGACACCAACACAGACTACTGTATCCTGCAAAACTTTCAAATAATGTAGATGGAGAAAACAAAATATTCCATGATAAAACTAAATTTAAGCAATATCTACAAAGCAAATCAGCCCTACAGAAGATACTAGAAGGAAAACTCCATTTCAATGAAAACAACTTCACCCAAGAAAACATAGCATACAGATAATGTTCCCCCCAAAATTAAGAGAAAACAAGCAATGAAACACAGTATGACTACCAACTCCACAATAAAAGGAACTAACATTCATTGGTCACTATTATCTATCAACATTAATAGACTCAACTCACCAATAAAAAGACATGGACTAACAGAATCGGAGCAGAAACCGGATCCAACATTCTGCTGTATCCAAGAAATGCATCTCTGCAACAAAGATAAAAACTACCTCAGAGTAAAGGGCTGGACAAATGTCTTTCAAGCAAACGGACCAAGAAAACAAGCTGGGGTAGCTATCCTAATATGTAATATAATAGACTTTCAACCAAAATTAATCAAAAAAGATGAGGAGGAACACTACATTCTCATCAAAGGAAAAATCCACCAAGAGAACATCACAATTCTGAACATCTATACCCCAAATACAAGAGAGCCTGCATTCATGAATGAAACATTATTAAAAGTTAAATCACACATTGATCCCAATACCTTAATAGTGGGAGCCTTCAACACCCCACTTTCACCAAGGGACAGATCATCTAGACAGAAGCTAAATAGGGAAATAAAGGCACTTACAGAAGTCCTACATCAAATGGACTTAATAGATGTCTACAGAACTTTCCACCCAAACTAAAAAGAGTATACCTTCTTTTCAGCAACTCATGGAACCTTCTCCAAAATAGACCATATAGTTGGTCCCAAAGCAAGCCCCAACAGATACAAGAAGATTGAAATAATCCCTTGTATCCTATCTGACCACCATGGACTAAAGCTGGACCTCAACAACAATGAAATTAGCAAAAACCCTACACACAAACATGGAAACTGAGTAACACGCTACTCAATGACAGCTAGGTTAAGGGAGAAATGAAGAAAGACTTCCTAGAATTCAACCTAAAGTTTTGATGTGTGTATTAAAATAAGCAACACACCAACACTTTACAGAAACCATTGTCTTATATTTTGGTTGTGAACCTTGCCTTTCATGGATGAGCCATCTCTCCATCCTGATACTGTTTTCTTAATGGCAATACTTAACAAGGACTCTCAGCAAATGTTAAGTACACCACATTGCCAACCACACTGACACTGATGTAGAGTTAACTGCTAAAATTTTCTCATTGTCCATGAGGGAGCTTCGTGCTCGGTGGCCTTATACTCCTCTTCTCCACTTTGCCTCCGTTTTCTCAATATTTATTCAATCATTTAAAAACAAACAAAAAAATCATACTTAGCTTTCAGGCTCCAGCTGAGTGAAACTTATCCAGTTAAAACTTTTTAACGGATTCATAAGTTTCTATTTCTGGCTATTTAATAATTTGGACTTGGCAATTACTTTAATTCACCTCCAAAGTACATGATTTAAAGAATTAAATGATTTCAAGTGATAATTATGGCCACGAATAGTAACTACTGGTAAATGTGGGATGGCCTTGAAATGTCCAACTACATTCTCTTCACCCTGCTCTAATTAGACAGTC